>OX451218.1:60009899-60264660 GCA_949628195.1 Phasia obesa | reverse complement strand
AAAAATAGAAAAAAAGTCGCCAAAATATATATATGTATAATATATATATGTATCAGCATATATTATATGTATATATATGTATCAGCAGCAATTTGACGACCGAATTTCGATATATGCAATACTTTGACGACTTCTTAGCATTATGACGACTGTCATCATATTTCTATCCGGTATTGGCAAGAGTTTGGCGACCGCAATAATTTGACGACTTTTTTTGTGATGCTTTGATATTAACTTTATACGACTTCGCTATATTTTATTATTTTAATATATATGATTTTTTATCTATATATACGTCTTAAATACTAATTTTATGCATTTAAAATTATATTTTTTGATAGTGGTGTTACCTTACTTTGAAAAAAAATATCCACAAAATTCCCTTTAGTGATTCATGTTGAACGCCGACAGCATGACAGAGTCTGTAGTATAATTTAATTTAACGTACCTGTCAGTGTTGCCAACACTGAATTTTAAAATTTAATGTAGTCTTATATCATAAATCTCTTGCGGATAAACCGCTGAAACAATTTTAATGAAATTTTAAAAATAGGTGCATAGATTCTTATCTAGAAGGTACAATAAGGTTTTTAAAACTATGAATGGGAGGCGAGAAAAGGCAAAGGTGTATAACTTAATCGATTTTAATAAAATTTCGTAGATAGTTCTTTAACTTATAAGATACGATAGGGGAAAAACGGGAACGGACAATTTTGTGCGACTAAACCGCTTTTATTACAATTTGAAACATAGACATTTATTTATCTGGAAGATTTCTGTTTATAAAAGTAGGACCTGAAAGGCAGAAATGCATTTTAAATTGGCTGAAGCGATTTTGAATCAATTTGAAACATAGGTAAATTTATGATTCCATTTCAAAAGTACTTGACTTTTGCCAGAATTTTTTGAAGTACGTCTTTTGTGAACAAGAAAAAAAGCGTTGAAAGAAATAAAAACGAGAAATAATTATTTTGGAAACTACTTTAAAAAGGTGTGCAATTTATATAAAA
Organism: Phasia obesa; assembly: GCA_949628195.1. NCBI lineage: Eukaryota > Metazoa > Arthropoda > Insecta > Diptera > Tachinidae > Phasia > Phasia obesa. Next base: position 60,263,650 of record OX451218.1, on the reverse strand, counting down.
TAAAAAACGTACTTTAGTTTAAAAAATCAACTTATCAGGAATAAATATTACTATAGATTATGATTTCCCTAAATTTTTTAGATACTTTTTTGTATTGAGAAATAAAAAAATATATTACAAATTTAATTAAGCTGCATGCTTATAAAAAATCGCCACAAAACCAAAATTTAAAATATAAATAACGATAATAATTACCGTAAAAATAAAAAAAATGGAAAAAAAAAACACATAAAATGATCAAAATCAACAGCAAGGGCATTGTATGTTTTTAATTCTAATAAATCTTTAATGTTTACACTTCTGTAGTTTCAGAATACTACGTAACTACTTAAGCGGCCTAGACACGATCAAAATGCTGGACGTGAAATTCGTGTATGTGTGGCTGGATTCTTTGATGTACACATGCTGGATGACTCGTCAATAATTAATTTGATTTTGTGCTGTGAGCATCGTGCTTCAAGTATCGCAGCTTCCGTCTAAAATTCATGCCTAAAACATATTTTTTAATCTTGGAGATTTCCATCCTGATGTTGTTGAAAGCATTGTAATAAAATTACACATTTATTATCATTTTAATTTCGGTCACTTAAGCATATTCTACAAATTATTACTTTTTCTTCCCGCATTTTTTGGCAATCGCACAACTTGAAATCTTACTTAAAATGAAAATTTTGTACGTGCTTGAAGAACAAACACCTTACACACATCAAAATGAGACATCCAGCATACCAGAAATTAAAATTCTACGAATTATTTATTTTTCTTCCGGCATTTTTGGCAAACGCACAACTTGAAATCTTACTTAAAATGAAAAGTTTGTACCAGAAATCAAAATTTTTTGAGTTTTCATCCAGCATCGTCTGTGTAACGCATACAAATATATTTTTACAAAACAACTACAATGCTTGATGATAATTTTCATCGTGTTTAGGCCGCTTTGGATAGTGTTTAGGCCATAAACCGTTGTTTTTACTCTCTTATTGAAGAATTTCTTGATAATATAAAATCGGCTAAATTTGGTAATAATTCAAAAATTTTCCAATTGCAAAAATTCAAAAAGAACGAAAACCACTCAATATTTTAGGGTTACTTTTTACATAAAATATTACCCAATTTTGTATGTGTATTTCTTGTGTTATTTTTTTATTATTGCTTTGAGCGATTTTTTAGTTATTTTGCATGTAGCCCCCTTATACACAATAATATGAACCAAACCTTTCCATTATGCTCGTAATTAGTGTGAAATTACATATTTTTGATTATTTTAACATTTTGTTTATTAAAACATGGATAACAAAAGAAAATTGCTTATATTAATGGCTATTGAAATGCAAAAAGCTCTATTACTTGAAAAATATATTTATAGGAAGAATGCAAAAGAGAATTCCAGTAAAAGATATATTTAACAAACGAAGGCCCATGGACTACTTTCACGAATTGGTTCCTGAGATGCTCATAAATGATGTGGAATCATTTTTGATAATATTTTCGCACTACGTTTGATTACGTTCAATTCCATTGGCGTTAGCTATGCTTTTCTTTTCATGATTATTTTTATATGAGCCATGGCTCATGTCGTACACGCATTCTCTTTCGGTTTTTTCAATATCATTATAAGCTTGAGGACAATTGCTTCATTGAACTCCATTTTCAAAAAATAACTTTTTGTTGAAAAATAATTCCCTGTTGATAATCAACATAAACAAAGTAAATGGCAACTCAGTTTAATTTTGTCCCGACCGTTATGTAGCAGAGTTGCCAAAGCAGTGTATTTTACACTAGCTATTGTGTATTACCATTTCTATGCACGTCTAATGTAAAGCACTCGCGATTTTTTTACGTTAATATTTTAGTAACTTTTCTTTTGTTTAAGTTAACAGAAAATATGGAATTACTTAAGTTTTATTAATAAGTATATATTCTTACATTGTAAAATACTTAAGTTTTATTATTATGTAAGTATTTTTACACTGGTCTTTAGTCTCATAAGATATTTTCTTTATATCCTTTTGTTTTTAGAATTTTCGTGCATTTTGTTTTTCATAAAATTTTAATTTTTTTGTCTGAACTCTACAATTTTAAATTCTTAGTAAAACTGCAATATTTTATTGAAATTTGTATTATTAAGTAAAATTCAGATGTCCGAAATTTTATTTTTTGGTAAAAATGTGATAAAATTCCGTGTTGTTGTGGTAATCTGCATTTTCGTTTTTCACTACAACAAAGCAAAAAGCAATAATACCACATAAAAGACAATAACATAGGACAAACATAAAATAAATATGTACACATGTAGATACTTTTAACTAGATTTCCATTAAATGAAAATCACTATTGCAGAAATTACAATTAAACAAACCTTACACTACGCTTTGACGAGCACCTAATTTGTTCAACCATTGGACAATTTCATGATCGCACATGAAAACGTCTTGTGAACATATGTTCCCACAACGACGTCTACCATCAAATATTGTCTATAGTATGAACGTTCGCTTTTTCTAGAAGGCTATCTGTTGAGGAGGAATTTGCAAGATTTGCACAAAAAAAAAACTAAACTAACCAATCTGTTGATGAGGTGTGCTTTACTACAAGCATTGAAACAACATTGACGACAATCAGAGAAGTAAATAAAGAAAATAACGTATACGGGTATGTTCTGTAATCCGAAACCGAGTGAAATTGTAATCGAATAGTTTTAAAGAAAAATATAACTTAGTTGCGCCTATTATTTTAAAACATTAGCAATCAAGGAAGTTATGTGAATGGTCTTTAATCAAATGTATAAAAAATAATATCAAAATGTTGTAAGATTTAAAAGTTAAGACAATTTAAAATTTCATTCGGATTCAATTTCACTCGGTTTCGAATTACAGAACATACCTGATTGTTCCCTATTCTGCCGGCGTTTTATTCGCGATATGAAAATAACATATAAAATACATATGTAAGTAATGTTATAAACATAATGCTACATATTAAAATTTTGGTGAAAAAGTAACCAAAATCCCAATAAAGCACACATTTACACATTAAATGATAAAATAATCAATTTTTGTTAAAAATAGCCAAAAACGGCAACGCTGAATGTAGTTGCTAAGTTATTTCCTGCTCTTTTTAACATTCGCTATTTCTTTCAAACTAGCGGCAAATCAAGAAAAAGCAAATGTATTATGTTGCCAGATAGGTAACATAAATGATAAAAATTTATACAATTTTAAAATCGCGAAGTTTTAAAGATATTCTTTTATTAAAAGAAAAAATGTTTCTTGGTTTTAATTAATAAACATTGAAATTAGATGCAATTGCGAAGTAAGAAACCCTAAAACGAATCACATACTATTTATAGCTAGTTTTTTAGGGTTCCGTAACCAAATCCAAAGGTAGACTCTTCAAATTTTCACTAAAGTATATTACTATAACCAATAAAAAATATTAAAACTTATAGGTTATTCCGACGTGGAATAACCAATAATTGACGTGGTTTTCCGAATATGGCTTTATTTTTTAACTAATTGCTAAGAGTTTGATTTTTAATACACATATGCAGCTAACTTATTTCTTATTATTAAAAATGAAAAAGAAGTTAACAAACACATACATATAAGCAATTTTTTGAAAATTTTAGCTCTTTTTTGGCGAATTTTAGCTATTTTGATTAAATTAATTTTTTGTGTTTATTAATAATATTTTTAAAATTAAAACATATTGCATATATTATAGGCAAATTTTAACAAAAAAAACATTTTGGCGATTTTTCATAGCGATTTTGGCGAAATTGGAAAAAAATAAATCTGACAACCCTGATTCTTTGTACTGGAATTGTTTAGAGTAATGCCAACTCATCAACTCTTTATTACAATTACAGCGAGTTTTCACAGCTATTTGCAAGTTTTCTTTAGCTGAACGTTTTTCGTTTGCAAAAAAAAAATGAAACAAGGTTCACTTTCCAATTTAGGTCGAATATAGTTGCTATGTTATTTCCTGCTGTTTTTAACATTGGCTATTTCTTTCAAAATTAACGGCAAATTATAAAAAAGCAAATGTTTTATATTGCCAGATAGACAAAATAAAAAAGATATATAAAAAAATGGTCAAAAATTAGACAAATGTAAAATCTTAATATTCTGGTAATTCCAATGTAAAATAGTTGCCGATTTTGTTGGAGAATTTTCATTGACTTTTGGTCAACATTAGAAACTTAATTAAGGAGTATCAAAATGGATAATGAAAAAAGTTTTAAAAGTAAATTGTTTTTCATATTTACAGATGATTTTACTTTTGGAAACTTTATTTAAAGTTTACGAATATCTTTCAACTTTAAAATATTGCAAATTCTTATAGCAAAAAAAATCCTTGTTTTAAAGATTTTTATAAATCCTAATATACATTTGTATGCTTATCAAACACAATAAAAAGTATTATCTTTTGTTTTAGAAAGATAATAAAAATTATGATATTCTAATTATGTACATTTACATTAATTTCGTACTTAATGTTCTTGTGATGAATTTTTTATACTTTATTTTTTATATAAAAATAAGTTTTGGAGACTTAAGTTCGTTTTATTCTCTCTAAGTTAAAATAATATTTTTTACAAATTAGGTTATTAATGTATATACTGCTAATAACTGGACAGAAAGATCACTTTCTACAATGAAAAAATTATTTTGTAATGTTACAGATACTACGAATTGAAATAATAGAGCATTTTGCACACATCTGTTAATCTCTAGAAATGTTAACTAAGTTTAATTCTCAGAAAATATATCTGAAATAAGATCACGGTGAGAAATACTTTGAGGATACTTATACTCAAGTAACTAGTGTTTTTTATTGCTTAAAAAAAAATGTACCTTTCTCGTGTTCAGTTTTAGACAAAAAACCAAATATTTATATATTTTGGCGATTTTTCTTCTATTTTTTGCGAATTTTAGTTATTTCGATTAAATTAATTTTTTGTGATTTATTAAAAATATTTTTGAAATTAAAAAATATTGCATATTTTAATGGCAAACTTTAACAAAAAACTATTTTGGCGATTTTGGCGAAATTGGTAAAAATAAATCTGACAACCCTGATACTTTGCACTGGAATTGTTCAGAGTAATGCCAGCTTATCAGCTCTTTATTACAATTGCAGCGAGTTTTCACACCTATATGCAAGTTTTCTTTAGCTAAACATTTTTCGTTTGCAAAAAAAAATGTAACACTACTGGTTCACTTTCCAATTTAGATCGAATATAGTTGCTATGTTATTTCCTGCTCTTTTTAAAATTTTCTATTTCTTTCAAACTAACGGCAAATTATAAAAAAGCAAAAGTTTTATATTGCCAGATAGACAAAATAAAAAAGATATATAACAAAATGGTCAAAAATTAGACAAATGTAAAATATTAATATTCTGGTAATTCCAATGACTTGTTATACTTATTTTTTTACATAAAAAGGAATTCTAAACTTTCTTTTTATGTAAAAAAAAATAAGTTCGTTTTATCCTGTCTAAGTTAAAAGAATATTTTTTACACTTTGTAAATTAACTGTGAAAGCTGCGTAACAGAATAACAAACTTTAATGTGCAGCTAAACAAAAAGTACTCTTTGCACAAGAATAAAACGCCGGCAGAAGAGGGAACAATACGTTATTTTCTTTATTTACTTCTCTGATTGTCGTCAATGTTTTTTACAAAGTATAAAAAATATTCTTTTAAATTAGAAAGAATAAAACGAACTTAATTTTTTTACATAAAAAGAAAGTTTAGAATTCCTTTTTATGTAAAAAAATAAGTATAAAAAATTCATTGGAATTACCAAAATATTAAGATTTTACATGTGTCTAATTTTTGACCATTTTGTTATATATCTTTTTTATTTTGTCTATCTGGCAATATAAAACTTTTGCTTTTTTATAATTTGCCGTTAGTTTGAAAGAAATAGCAAATGTTAAAAAGAGCAGGAAATAACATAGCAACTATATTCGACCTAAATTGGAAAGTGAACCAGTAGTGTTACATTTTTTTGCAAACGAAAAATGTTTAGCTAAAGAAAATTTGCATATAGGTGTGAAAACTCGCTGCAATTGTAATAAAGAGCTGATAAGTTGGCATTACTCTGAACAATTCTAGTACAAAGAATCAGGGTTGTCACATTTATTTTTACCAATTTCGCCAAAATCGCCAAAATAGTTTTTTGTTAAAATTTGCCATTAAAATATGAAATATTTTTTAATTTTAAAAATATTTTTAATAAATCACAAAAAATTAATTTAATCGAAATAACTAAAATTCGCAAAAAATAGAAGAAAAATCGCCAAAATATATAATTATTTTGTTTTTTGTCTAAAACTGAACACGAGAAAGGTACAAGTTTTTTTTAAACAATAAAAAACACTAGTTACTTGAGTATAAGTATCCTCAAAGTATTTGACACCGTGATCTTATTTCATATATATTTTTTGAGAATTAAACTTAGTTAACATTTCTAGAGATTAAGAGATGTGTGCAAAATACTCTATTATTTCAATTCGTAGTATCTGTAACATTAAAAAATACTCTTTTAATTGTTGAAAGTGATCTTTCTGTCCAGTTATTAGCAGCATATACATTAATAACCTAATTTGTAAAAAATATTATTTTAACTTAGAGAGAATAAAACGAACTTAAGTCTCCAAAACTTATTTTTATATAAAAAATAAAGTATAAAAAATTCATCACAAGAACATTAAGTACGAAATTAATGTAAATGTACATAATTAGAATATCATAATTTTTATTATCTTTCTAAAACAAAATATAATACTTTTTATTGTGGTTGATAAGCATACAAATGTATATTAGGATTTATAAAAATCTTTAAAACAAGGAATTTTTTTTGTTATAAGAATTTGCAATATTTTAAAGTTGAAAGATATTCGTAAACTTTAAATAAAGTTTCCAAAAGTAAGATCATCTGTAAATATGAAAAACAATTTACTTTTAAAACTTCAATTTTTTCATTATCCATTTTGAAGTTTTGAAGATATTCTTTTATTAAAAGAAAAAATGTGTCTTGGTTTTAATTAATAAACATTGAAATTAGATGCAATTGCGAAGTAAGAAACCCTAAAACGAATCACATACTTTTTATTGCTAGTTTTTTAGGATTCCGTAACCAAATCCAAAGGTAGACTCTTCAAATTTTCACTAAAGTATATAACTATAACCAATAAAAAATATTAAAAATTATAGGTTATTCCGACGTGGAATAACCTATAATTGACGTGGTTTTCCGAATATGGCTTTATTTTTTAACTAATTGCTAAGAGTTTGATTTTTAATACACATATGCAGCTAACTTATTTCTTATTATTAAAAATGAAAAAGAAGTTAACAAACACATACATATAAGCAATTTTTTGAAAATTTTAGCTCTTTTTTAGCTAATTTTAGCTATTTTGATTAAATAAATTTTTTGTGTTTTATTAAAAATAGTTTTAAAATTAAAACATATTGCATATATTATAGGCAAATTTTAACAAAAAAAAAACATTTTGGCGATTTTTCATAGCGATTTTGGCGAAATTGGTAAAAAATAAATCTGACAACCCTGACTCTTTGTACTGGAATTGTTCAGAGTAATGCCAACTCATCAACTCTTTATTACAATTACAGCGAGTTTTCACACCTATTTGCAAGTTTTCTTTAGCTAAACGTTTTTCGTTTGAAAAAAAAAATGAAACACTACTGGTTCACTTTCCAATTTAGGTCGAATATAGTTGCTATGTTATTTCCTGCTCTTTTTAACATTTGCTATTTCTTTCAAACTAACGGCAAATTATAAAAAAGCAAAAGTTTTATATTGCCAGATAGACAAAATAAAAAAGATATATAACAAAATGGTCAAAAATTAGACAAATGTAAAATCTTAATATTTTGGTAATTCCAATGTAAAATAGTTGCCGATTTTGTTGGAGAATTTTCATTGACTTTTGGTCAACATTAGAAACTTAATTAAGGAGTATCAAAATGGATAATGAAAAAATTGAAGTTTTAAAAGTAAATTGTTTTTCATATTTAAAGATTATTTTACTTTTGGAAACTTTTTTTAAAGTTTACGAATATCTTTCAACTTTAAACTATTGCAAATTCTTATAGCAAAAAAATCCTTGTTTTAAAGATTTTATAAATCCGAATATACCTTTGTATGCTTATCAACCACAATAAAAAGTATTATCTTTTGTTTTAGAAAGATAATAAAAATTATGATATTCTAATTATGTACATTTACATTAATTTCGTACTTAATGTTCTTGTAATTAATTTTTTATACTTTATTTTTTATATAAAAATAAGTTTTGGAGACTTAAGTTTGTTTTATTCTCTCTAAGTTAAAATAATATTTTTTACAAATTAGGTTATTAATGTATATGCTGCTAATAACTGGACAGAAAGATCACTTTCAACAATTAAAAAAGTATTATTTTTATGTTACAGATACTACGAATTGAAATAATAGAGCATTTTGCACACATCTGTTAATCTCTAGAAATGTTAACTAAGTTTAATTCTCAGAAAATATATCTGAAATAAGATCACGGTGACAAATACTTTGAGGATACTTATACTCAAGTAACTAGTGTTTTTTATTGTTTAAAAAAACGTGTACCTTTCTCGTGTTCAGTTTTAGACAAAAAACCAAATATTTATATATTTTGGCGATTTTTCTTCTATTTTTTGCGAATTTTAGTTATTTCGATTAAATTAATTTTTTGTGATTTATTAAAATAATTTTTAAAATTAAAAAATATTGCATATTTTAATGGCAAACTTTAACAAAAAACTATTTTGGCGATTTTGGCGAAATTGGTAAAAATAAATCTGACAACCCTGATACTTTGCACTGGAATTGATCAGAGTAATGCCAACTTATCAGCTCTTTATTACAATTGCAGCGAGTTTTCACACCTATATGCAAGTTTTCTTTAGCTAAACATTTTTCGTTTGCAAAAAAAAAAATGTAACACTACTGGTTCACTTTCCAATTTAGGTCGAATATAGTTGCTATGTTATTTCCTGCTCTTTTTAACATTTGCTATTTCTTTCAAACTAACGGCAAATTATAAAAAAGCAAAAGTTTTATATTATTTTTGTGATTTTTTGTGACCAATATTATTTAAATATTTTGACAGTTAAGACAGTAAGTAGTCTTTTGGGCTAGTTATGGTCATTAAAAATTAAATGTAAATAAAACGATTTACTTCATCTTTCACTCAACGTTTCGTCGATAAGGTTGTCGACTTCTTCAGGAGCAGTTTAGATTTTATTAAATTCTGTTGAAGAAAGTTTTTCTTATACATATGTTCATATTTAAGAAAATATAATTAAAGCTTGACTTACGATTTAGTTTACATCAGAATCATATATTCAGTTATCATTATTAAAATTAATGAACAACACGACACAAAATTAAAAATAATAAATAAAATAAATAATTAAAGAAAACAAATCACAACATCAAACTTAAACTATATCACAGAACTATTACTTTTGGTGTATTGCGGGAGAATATTGCAGTTTTGTTTGGTTTATCGAAAGCTCTGAATACAAAAGAAGATAAGGACCAAACAAAACTGCAATATTCTCCCGCAATACACCAAAAGTAATAGTTCTGTGATATAGTTTTAGTTTGATGTTGTGATTTGTTTACTTTAATTATTTATTTTATTTATTATTTTTAATTTTGTGTCGTGTTGTTCATTAATTTTAATAATGATAACTGAATATATGATTCTGATGTAAACTAAATCGTAAGTCAAGCTTTAATTATATTTTCTTAAATATGAACATATGTATAAGAAAAACTTTCTTCAACAGAATTTAATAAAATCTAAACTGCTCCTGAAGAAGTCGACAACCTTATCGACGAAACGTTGAGTGAAAGATGAAGTAAATCGTTTTATTTACATTTAATTTTTAATGACCATAACTAGCCCAAAAGACTACTTACTGTCTTAACTGTCAAAATATTTAAATAATATTGGTCACAAAAAATCACAAAAATAATATAAAACTTTTGCTTTTTTATAATTTGCCGTTAGTTTGAAAGAAATAGCAAATGTTAAAAAGAGCAGGAAATAACATAGCAACTATATTCGACCTAAATTGGAAAGTGAACCAGTAGTGTTACATTTTTTTTTTTTTGCAAACGAAAAATGTTTAGCTAAAGAAAACTTGCATATAGGTGTGAAAACTCGCTGCAATTGTAATAAAGAGCTGATAAGTTGGCATTACTCTGATCAATTCCAGTGCAAAGTATCAGGGTTGTCAGATTTATTTTTACCAATTTCGCCAAAATCGCCAAAATAGTTTTTTGTTAAAGTTTGCCATTAAAATATGCAATATTTTTTAATTTTAAAAATATTTTTAATAAATCACAAAAAAATAATTTAATCGAAATAACTAAAATTCGCAAAAAATAGAAAAAAAATCGCCAAAATATATAAATATTTGGTTTTTTTGTCTAAAACTGAACACGAGAAAGGTACAATTTTTTTAAGCAATGAAAAACACTAGTTACTTGAGTATCCTCAAAGTATTTGTCACCGTGATCTTATTTCAGATATATTTTCTGAGAATTAAACTTAGTTAACATTTCTAGAGATTAACAGATGTGTGCAAAATGCTCTATTATTTCAATTCGTAGTATCTGTAACATTACAAAATAATTTTTTCATTGTTGAAAGTGATATTTCTGTCCAGTTATTAGCAGCATATACATTAATAACCTAATTTGTAAAAAATATTATTTTAACTTAGAGAGAATAAAACGAACTTAAGTCTCCAAAACTTATTTTTATATAAAAAATAAAGTATAAAAAATTCATTACAAGAACATTAAGTACGAAATTAATGTAAATGTACATAATTAGAATATCATAATTTTTATTATCTTTCTAAAACAAAAGATAATACTTTTTATTGTGGTTGATAAGCATACAAATGTATATTAGGATTTATATAAATCTTTAAAACAAGGAATTTTTTTGCTATAAGAATTTGCAATATTTTAAAGTTGAAAGATATTCGTAAACTTTAAATAAAGTTTCCAAAAGTAAAATCATCTGTAAATATGAAAAACAATTTACTTTTAAAACTTAAATTTTTTCATTATCCATTTTGATACTCCTTAATTAAGTTTCTAATGTTGACCAAAAGTCAATGAAAATTCTCCAACAAAATCGGCAACTATTTTACATTGGAATTACCAGAATATTAAGATTTTACATTTGTCTAATTTTTGACCATATTGTTTTATATCTTTTTTATTTTGTCTATCTGGCAATATAAAACATTTGCTTTTTTATAATTTGCCGTTAATTTTGAAAGAAATAGCCAATGTTAAAAAGAGCAGGAAATAACATAGCAACTATATTCGACCTAAATTGGAAAGTGAACCTTGTTTCATTTTTTTTTTGCAAACGAAAAACGTTCAGCTAAAGAAAACTTGCAATTAGGTGTGAAAACTCGCTGTAATTGTAATAAAGAGTTGATGAGTTGGCATTACTCTAAACAATTCCAGTACAAAGAATCAGGGTTGTCAGATTTATTTTTTTTCCAATTTCGCCAAAATCGCTATGAAAAATCGCCAAAATGTTTTTTTTGTTAAAATTTGCCTATAATATATGCAATATGTTTTAATTTTAAAAATATTATTAATAAACACAAAAAATTAATTTAATCAAAATAGCTAAAATTCGCCAAAAAAGAGCTAAAATTTTCAAAAAATTGCTTATATGTATGTGTTTGTTAACTTCTTTTTCATTTTTAATAATAAGAAATAAGTTAGCTGCATATGTGTATAAAAAATCAAACTCTTAGCAATTAGTTAAAAAATAAAGCCATATTCGGAAAACCACGTCAATTATTGGTTATTCCACGTCGGAATAACCTATAAGTTTTAATATTTTTTATTGGTTATAGTAATATACTTTAGTGAAAATTTGAAGAGTCTACCTTTGGATTTGGTTACGGAACCCTAAAAAACTAGCTATAAATAGTATGTGATTCGTTTTAGGGTTTCTTACTTCGCAATTGCATCTAATTTCAATGTTTATTAATTAAAACCAAGAAACATTTTTTCTTTTAATAAAAGAATATCTTTAAAACTTAGCGATTTTAAAATTGTATAAATTTTTATCATTTAGTTAATACCTTATTTATGTTACCTATCTGGCAACATAATACATTTGCTTTTTCTTGATTTGCCGCTAGTTTGAAAGAAATAGCGAATGTTAAAAAGAGCAGGAAATAACTTAGCAACTACATTCAGCGTTGCCGTTTTTGGATATTTTTAACAAAAATTGATTATTTTATCATTTAATGTGTAAATGTGTGCTTTATTGGGATTTAAGTCACTTTTTACAAAAATTTTAATATGTAGCATTATGTTTATAACATTACTAATGTATTTTATATGTTAATTTTTCATATCGCGCTTTTTTATTATATTTCCCAAATTTAAGAGGAAATGAAGGAAAAGTACCTATTAAGATTTCCAAACATTATTTTACACATTAATATATATAAATATAGTTGAGTTTTGGGAAAAAGTTTCCACAAACAAAATAATGTTATAAATGAAAAGTGTTTTAAAGAATTAATTTATTTGGTTCAAAATTTAATTTGTTTGTCTCATAGTTTAGCTGTTGCATTTTTTCATAGTTGAGTTCGATAAAGCTTTCATTTGGCCAAAAAGTTAGTAAACAAGTAACAACGTGATGCATTCAAATCAATTGTGCAAAAATCAAAATGATTCCCATTATACGTAGTCTGCTAAAACTTTATTTTAGAAACTTTTAAAACTTTGTTTTTCTTAAGGTAGTATGAATTTTAATTTAAAAAAACAAAAGCTTTAATTTTAATTTTTTGTATTTCGTAAACATAAGTTTTTCAATGCTTTTTATTCAATAATAAAAATTTAAAAAACTAATTTATAATTCAAATTTCTAATTTATTTAATATTTTTAGTTATTTAAAAATCTTTGTAAACCGTTATTACCCTACACATACATTTTTAAAGTAAAACTGAATATCTGTATATTTATTTATTTTATAATAATTTTGTTCCTTATTATTTATTTTTAAATACTTATAACACATACATAAACATGTGCGTATAAGTATAATAAGTAATCTATACAGCTGATTACACCTTTTTATATTAAAATGTGAAATAAAATAAAAAATAAATTTAATTTAAATAAACTAAAATAATTTTTAATATTGGATATTTTTTTTTCTTATTTGGTTACATTTTTAAGAATATTTTGTTGTGGTCGTGGCAACACTGACTACATTCCACCAAAATTGGAAAGTGAGCCAGTAGTGTCTCCTTTTTTGCAAACGAAAAACGTTTATATGACGAAAAATTGCAAATTTTTGCGAAAACTCGCTATTATCGTAAAAATACTGATAAGTTAGCAATACTATTAATATTTCCAGTACACCAACCTGAATTAATATAAATGTAAGCACTGCGGCAACAACTACAACAAAAACTTTAACATTCTACTAGCATACATATCAAGGCGGATTCATACCAGGTGTAGGCAGTACGGCAACGACTACAACAAAACAACAACTTTGACATTCTATTAGCCAATTACTTGTAATTAGTAATTGGAAATTTTCAATTACTAATAACATGCAATTGTAATTGGAAAAGTTCAATTACAAATTACAAGTAATTGTAATTAGGCAGTAATCATTACTTCCAATTGAATGAAATTCATTTACATATGTATATTCCTAAAAATTTTTAGTTTGTCTTAAAAATGAATTTCTTCCATTGTAATTTTAAACAACAAAAATTCTATTTTAAATAAAGTTGTACCATTGAGTAATTAAGTATTAAAATGTATTAAAGATTGTCAGCATTAATCACATGTGATCATATGTGAAGATGCATGATCAAAATTTTTGTGAGTAATTGATTTCAGACCTTTTTTGCTATTTGAAATCTCATTAAATTCGTCTCTAAAATGCTTAAAAACTATCCTACTACACTAAAGGATTTTTAACGGTCGAATACTCCCTTAACATCTTCAGTACCAGTTGAAAGGTTATTTTCGTTCTCTAGTATTATTTTAACACCAAAGCAAGGCGAATTCATACCAGGTGTAGGCAGTACGGCAACAAAAAAACAACAACTTTAACATTCCATTGGCAGATATAAAACAAGGTATTTTTGACGTTGCATTGGCAAAAAAGGAGAGCAAAAAACAGTCAGCTGGGCTAGCGACTCCACCTGGTATGAATTCGCCTTGCACCAAGACGACAAAAATTAACGAATTTTGGATAAATGGTTTTGGTTAAAGTTGTGTTTTTGGTTTTAAATATAACGCCTGAATTATTTATTCCATTAAAATTTAAAAAATTTCAATTAAAATTACAGATTTAAAAGCAACTGCAATTGAAATTATTCAATTACATAGAATTAAGTAATTGCATGTGTAATTAATTACAAAAAGTAATTGGTATCCTCAAAGTCTGGTACACAAGTACATATGTAAACATTTATCAGGTGTTCTAGAGCGATCACCATATAAATAAATATGCTTTGGCCATATATTTTCTGTGAAAATTTCAAGAGCCTACCTATTTAAGTTCAGAAAATAAGGCGATATACGTGCATATTACGACACTGTCGGAATACCTTTAATTTTTTCTATTTGTTATAAAGGCCATATTATTTGTTGCAATAGTAATACACCATCTGTGAAAATTTCTATTATGGGTCATAAATGAGGCCATATTTATACAAAACACGTCACTGTCGATATACCCTTTCGTTATAACAATTTGTTACAGTGGAGGTAGTAACGCACATCCTGTAAACATTTCAAGAGTCTACTTACTTGTGTCATATACTTACTATCGGAACACCCTGTAATTTTTAAGTTAAATGCTTTATGCTTGTTTACTTAGCGAACATAGTTTTAATTACTGTCTGCAAATTTTAAGTGGTTGCCTCATACAGCTCAAGAAACAAAGACATAAACGGATATAACTCGTCACTTTCGGAACACCCTATACGTTTTAGTATTTCTTGCTTTAGACATCTGTAATAATTTCAAGATATACATACATGCATATCATAGTACTATCGGAAAACCCTATTTGCTAGAGGCCATAGTAATATACCCTCTGTGATATTTCAAAAGTCTATCTATTATGGTTTAAAAATTGGGCTGTATTTATGCAAATAAAGTCACTATCGGAACACCCTTTCATTTTTAGATTTATTTTTGTATACTTCTATATGTGGTGAACAAAGTTTTAATTTGTATTTGTAAATTTTAAGTATTCTAGAAATAAAAACAAATACGTGAATTTACACGTCTCTTTCGCAATCCCTATAAATGTCAGTATTTGTTTCTATAGCGGCTTCAGTTATACATCTTCTGTGAAAATTTCAAGAGTCTACCTATTACGGTTCCAGAGTTAAAAGGCGCTGACAGACGGACAGACATTGTAGCTAAAGCAATAGGGTTACGTTATTACCCTAAAAAGAACTATTAATAAATACCTACATACATATGTATTATGGATTATGGATAAAGGATTTTTCCCTCGCTATTTTATTATTGTTCATATGTGTTGTTCATATGTATGTATGTACATATGTATTATTTATAATAACTGTTAGTTTTTCATTTCAAATCAGTTAAATTTTTAACTAATTTATTAAATAATTATTATACATATTATAAAAAATTTTAATATAATAAATAAAAAGATAATATAATAAATAAAAAAATTACTTCATAGTTTGTTAATTAAAACCAATACAAAATTACAAAACTTTTCTTAGTTTTCAAACAGTTTACGTACACAAATTGTTGACATTCGTTAAAATTTATATGTACATATGTATGTATATTATTATTACGAAATGACGGGAATTCCCGCCGAATGTGTTATTGTCCAAATATATAGCTGTTTCTTCTAACACATTGCGTTGTGCATAGCATACACACATACGTATGTGTTTATATTCAAAAACTAAAATACAATGTCAGAAATAAAGAAAATGACGGCGGCAATAAAAGCGGGGAAATTTGTTGAAATTGTGGCAACAGAAATGAGGGTTTATGTAAGCAAGAATTTGGCGACCGGTAGGCAAAATATTGTGTATATAAAAATCTGCATTCAAAGTATTGCAATTATAAGAAAATTAATCCTTTACCGATATCTTACAAAATTTTCAAAGAGTATTGATGAAGACATCATTATTGATTATTTTTCAATGTAACTGCATCGAAAAAAGTTTTTCTGTCGCCAAACTTATGCTCTAACATAAATATATATTCATATATAGTGTGTTTTATATTTACAGTAACATCTGTTAGCTTTTTATTTAGAGCATACTTCATTTACGTGAGCCAAGATAGCGTCGACGAAATAGCGTCGATTTTGGGAAATTAAAAAACTGGGGAAAATAAATACCCTGTAATGGGGAATTTTACTAATAGCGTAGATTTTTGGTATATAAGTATAAAAAAGGGAAAATGGGTATTGATTTTCCATTGAAATCTATGATACTCCCATGAATAATGACTATATATTTTTAAAATATAGACTTTAAAGGACATTTATATCCAATCGTGTTAAATATCCGCAGAGCCATTCTCGAGAAAAGTGGATTCCTCCCTCATGGTCACAAAGAACCGTTGCTGATTTTTCCCATGGAAACTATGATACTCCCAGGAAAAATAACTATATATTTTAAAAATATAGACTTTAATGAACATTTTGAAGCAATCGTGCTAAAAAATCGCAGAGCCGTTCCCGAGAAAAGTGGCTTCATCCCTAGTGGGCACAAAAAACCGTTGCTGATTTTTCCCATGGAAACTATGATACTCCCAGTAGAAAGGACTATATATTTTGAAAACATAGACTTTAATGAACATTTTGAAGCAATCGTGCTAAAAAATCCGCAGAGCCGTTCCCGAGAAAAGGGGCTTCATCCCTAGTGGGCACAAAAAACCGTTGCTGATTTTTCCCATGGAAACTATGATACTCCCAGGAAAAATGAGTATATATTTTAAAAATATAGACTTTAATGAACATTTTGAAGCAATCGTGCTAAAAAATCGCAGAGCCGTTCCCGAGAAAAGTGGCTTCATCCCTAATGGGCACAAAAAACCGTTACTGATTTTTCCCATGGAAACTATGATACTCCCAGGAAAAATGACTATATATTTTGAAAATATAGACCTTACTGAACATTTTGAAGCAATCGTGCTAAAAAATCGCAGAGCCGTTCCCGAGAAAAGTGGCTTCATCCCTAGTGGGCACAAAAAACCGTTGCTGATTTTTCCCATGGAAACTATGATACTCCCAGGAAAAATGACTATATATTTTGAAAATATAGACTTTAATGAACATTTTGAAGCAATCGTTCCAAAAAATCGCAGAGCCGTTTCCGAGAAAAAAGGATTTATCTGGAGTAGGCTCTTTATACACATTTACGACAAAACACAACTCTGGTACAATGCTGTTAAATTTAGTATGTAGTACTTTATTTAACACAAATATACCTTTTTACTTACCGTTTCTTATTGATGAAGTTCATTTGATTCAATTATTAAATTAATTTATAAAACTTTGCCGTTTCCTTTAAAAATTTACCAAAATAGTAAAAACTATTCTCTTAAATCTATGGAGTCGTTAAAGAAAAGTAGTCGAATTTGAAGTAGTTAGAGAAAAATATTAGAACTTGAGCCACCATAAGAATAACAAATGTGTATGTTGATAAATAGTTCGACTAATAAAATTAATGTTATTATTTCATTATTACGAATATTTTTCAACAATTTGAAAACCCCTTTTTTAATTTGGAATTTAAAACTATACCAATTTTTATTTTAGTTGGTTAAAAATCGCTATTCTGAAAAATTTTAATTATGCGACAATTTGTCAACACACTTCTAGTAAATGTAGCAAAATTAAAAAGCGGTTGATTTTTAATAAATTCAACCGCTTTCTATAAATGTTACCACCACGCTAACATAGATCAATGGAAAAACTTAAGGGCAACGGTAAGATTTATTTTATTTATTTATTTGTTGTAACCTGAACCACTCTTAACTTAACCACTCTTTTTAGAACCCGATAAAGAGTTAGGGAATAACTTCATAGACCAAAGTGTCTTCCTTTTTTGAAAACACAAGAACTTTAAAAACCTTTAACTATTTTGCTAAACAAAAACAACAAAGTCTTAAGCTGATGGTATTGAAGCAGTGGCAAAGGCTGCAAGACAGACTGAAAAGAATTTTAAGACTTGATTATTTAATTAAGGTAAATAGATGTGCTAAGGAATTTAAAATAGAAATTACAATTTCAAATTATCTTTTATTTTCGTAGCTTAATTTATTAGGCAATAAATGTGATTTATCTATAGTTTTACCCAAAGCATTTCAATTTGGCGATGATGTTTTCGAACTATTGGATTCCTTTAATAGCAACATATTGGTAAATGATAAGCAAATATGGGATTGTTTGGAGTCAGCCGATCACTCTTAACCGGATGGTTAATGATAATTCTGGCTTTGAGCTGTTTACGGATTTAATTTTAGCCGACTATTTGAGAGACAAACAATTGGTATCTAAGACGCGTTTTAGTATAAAAGCTATAGCCTGGTTTGTATCAGATATTGTACTCAGTATTTGAAATGTTTTGCAGAATGCTCTAGATTTGTATAGTTACCTGGGCGAAGCTCAACTTGTTATTTTTAAAGGTGACTTGAATTATCGCAAACTATTGGGAGACATGTGTTGGGATCCTACTGAAGATTTCATTACTTGCATTCGAGGTTTTCATCCAGCAAACTATTATACTTTGCGCACCATAAAAGTGATTTAGTATGTGGTTTACCTCAGGGCAATGCCGAAGAACTACAACGTTTCGATAGCCAAGGGATGATATCCGGAGAATATGGTGTCATACATTTTATGGAGAAAAATGAATGCGATTGTAGTGAAACCAAAAGGAAATAGTATGATACTTCTAATTGCACAAATGGAAAAAGTTTATGACAGTCTATTGTTTTAAATTTTTTGATCTTAATTTTTATAACAATAAAAGTTTACAAAAAATAAATGTTTCTAAAAAAACTAAAATTTTATAAATTTGTTTCTTTTTAACTTTCAGAAGTATTAAGGACGATTGAATAATTGGATGGTTTTATAGGGCATATGTTTTTTGAAAATTTTGAGTAGCGCTTCCCATATAATAATAATTATCACATTTGAATTGAAATACAACTCTGTTATAATCGGTTGATTTTTATAACACTGGCAACATTGAAAATCTACCGGAATTTAATATTCGTTGTGCGTAGTTTCCGTTTCATCTAAAAAAAATTTAATCGTTAGAAGCTATCAATTTGTGTTGAACAAGGAAAAGCAAGAGTGTGTGTTGTGTAAGGAAAAGTAAAATTAACAAAATAAATAAATAAATAACTAGTAAAAAAAAGTGTTTTGTGAAAAGCCATGAAAAGGTTAGTAAAAGTACATATGTATTTTAGTTAAAAATTTATGTTTTATAAATATAAATGCAATACTGTTTGTCGAATTTTGGGCACAGTACGCTTGCCCTCGTGTTTGATTGAATATTTCATTAATTATAATATTTTATACTATCTTTAAAAATAACTTAAACAGTTTCTACGATAAAAGAGTCTACTAATTGCAGTTTAAAGCTTTCCTTCAACGAAACATTTCTTGATGCCAAAATTGCAATATGAAGATTTATGTTTTGCAACAAGTGTTGCACATTGAAATAAAAACCCGTCCACAATTCATGGGAAATTTTTACAATTACATACATTTGTAATATCAAATGCACAAGATAGGGATTTAAATAATAATAATATTTATTCAAAAAAATAATATCTATATTTTGCTATTTACTTGCTTCACCTGTATTTTGGAAAGAGAATGAAGACTGTTAAGCGGCAGTCAGTACTTGGCGGAGCCGCCGGATTTAGGTAGCTAGATTTTACTAATAATTATTACCTAATAATTTCAGTTAAATAAAGTGGCACTATTTATTTGAAATGATTTAAAGTATGATTTACTTTGTTTGTATTTGTACATTATAATCTGAGTCGAAAAAGATGCTACAAATGTGACGTTGACTACACATAACTAAAGAAAAGTTTCACCAAAAAATCATATTTTTACCTAAAAATTATCAACAAATTGAAATTTTACCAATAAATTATTATTCCAATTAAAACCAGGGACCGTAAATAACAGTTATCAAGAAAAATAAACTTAAAACTTTTTATAATAGAGTCAACGGAGATCTATACTGTTATATATCAATAGATTTGTATTGACGAGGTCTTACAGAATCTATGGTGATCTTAAAAAATCGATCCCAACTCAATAGTTAACAGTTATTTTTCAACGTAAAAATAAAAATTCAAATGAAAGTAAAAAAAGAATTTTATTTTGCCGTCATGAAATATAATTTTTTTGAGGAATTTTATTTTTTCCTTCAGAAAATAATACTCGTTTTGTTTATTTGTACAATCAATTTTCAAGAAAAATCCGGCGAAGAAACGTTAATTAAATAATAAATTAAAATCTACATTATTTTAATGACGATTTATTCAATTGAAATGCAAGGGGGTTGTGTTGGTTATTAATTTACATAAAATTAGTTTTATTTTCTGACGAAAAAAAAACTTATAAAAGTTTTATTTTTTGACGGGAAAATGAAATTCTTTTTTTACTTTTATTTGAGTTTTTATTTTTACATTAAAAAATAAATGTTTTAGGTGAATTTTTTTTATTTAATTCTCATAATAACTGCTATAAAATAATTTTTTTAAAACGATAACTGTTATTTACGGTCCCTCATTAAAACTTGAATAAAACCGAAAATTTGCAACTATCGATGATTTTAAAGTTTCCTTAGAGATCATTATTTCACTGAAATGTTATACCATGTTGACACTACAACTTGAATTACTTAATACTCTGTTTGAATTACTTTGTCGAATTACCCTGCTTCCACTACTCATTCTTAATTCAATTTGGTTGTTTCTCATTTTATTTACTTCTATTCAAGGGCTGCCATATTATGTGGTTTTTCGACTAACTTGTCGATTTTCAAACTGCATTACTCCAATTAAAAACCTTTCGATGAGTTACAAATAATTTGAAAGGTAACAAAAAATATCGCATAAACTTATGCACAAACGATTTTTGTAACAATAGTATGAAGTACGTAATATTTGTAATAATTATATTACAGCACAAAAACTACATCAATTAAATTAAAGAAAATGTAATCAAACTTTTTTTAAGAAGCTATTTTCGGTAAACTCTTAGGCCCATATTCATAATAAATAAAATTTATTTGGAACTTATTTTAGAACAAATTTTGTATATAAAACACTTATGATGTAAGTTTTATTTATTATGAATATGGTTTTTAGTGAAATTATTCACAGTATTATAAATACATATAATACCAAAACTAAACAAAATATTTTGCGATTTTTTGCACTAATTATGATGAAATATCTCAAAATATATCCGACAACTCTATTCCTTACATTCTCTCTTTTTTCGATAAAAATGAGATGACATCGATTTAAGGCCCAACTATAATATGCATAAGCTAGCTTAAGCCAACTTAAGCAATTGTGCAATTACATATAAATCATATGTGGCAAACTATAATGTACTTAACAACACTTTTCGTTAAGTTTCGTCAAATGTCATTTGCTTAAGCAAAGTCCGAAACCGATCGCACATTCCGTATGGAAACAGCTGTTTGTGCTTTGTGTTTTACATATGAATGTACATTCGTAAAAAATTGCAATGGAGAACGAAAGTGAACAAATTGTATTTAAATTTAATATAAAATGTTTAAAAAAAGAAATTTCTATAAGAAAAAAGGGAGGCTTTGTATAATAATCGTAATTAAAAAGAAAGAGCATTTTATTGTTTATGAGTTGAGTGATGCACACCGCTGTATTTTTTAGTACTTTTGGCTAAAATTACACAAACAGCAAAAAATTTTAAATTTTTCATTCGAAATTTTCTTAAAACTATTAAAAATAATTATTAATTTGTATATGAGCCCTTGATTTTGAAAGTGGTATAAGTCAGTATGCCATGAAAATTAAGTTGATAAATTGAGTTTATTTTTTGGTTGGTAAACAAATTACAATAACTGTATATTTTAATAGTGGTATAAGTCAGTCTGCTTTCAAAGTTTTGCAAAATAATTATTAGTAATGTTGTCATGTCTTCAGATAGCGGTTCAGTTATGATCAGGTAAGCCTATTAATGTAAAATGCACTATTTATAATTAACTGTAGACATTATACGGCGAAGAAGAATAAGTTATTTAATAGAATTATGTAAAAAGAGAAACCCATTTTTGGTAGAACAAATTGATCGAAAGATTTCATTTCGATGAAATAACTGAGAGAATCAACGACTAATAGAAAGAGAAACACCAATGGAGAAGCTGTATCTTAGCTAAAAATACAATGGATTAGATTTCTAAAAAAATCTCCATAGAAAATGTTTTATAAAATTTCTTTGAATGACAATTCCGAATTCAAAGTTTTAGACCTTTCAACCAAAAGGGGAAGGCCAAGAATATACGAAAATATTGATTTGCTTTCACTATATACAACCATTAGACCAATAACAGAAGAAAAAAAGATATGATGGATTTACTACCCTATATCCCACCAATTTTCCACAATCTCTTTATTTTAATTAAATACTAAAAATAAATTAATTAATTACAATGTAATGATTTTGAATAAAATGTTAATTTCTAACAAAAAATTTATTCTTGATGGTTTAAGTCATTTATAAAGTCATGCAGTTAATTTTGAAAATGGTGTAAGTCATTTCAACCTTTTAAAACCACACTACCTTTTAAAAATGGCTATATAATATATAGTGCCAATAAATACCACAGCACAACAAAATAAAAAAAATTTCATGTGCTCTTAAAACCACTATATAATTTTGATGTATCATGACTACCTTTGTTCAAAAATGGTAAAATTTTTAAATTCTATGGATAGATTTTTTTTTAAAAAATTTTTTTTTAAAATTGCAAATTTTTTGAGACGTTTCTTCAAATAATTAATGATAACTCAAAAACTACTAGTCCGATATTATTAAAATAAATTCAGAAAAATTAAGATTTGCCTTTAATTCGTCTATATATCGAGTTTCAATCGGATCAATAGTATCGGAGTTATAATAAAAAACTTAAGAAAAAAATATATTTTTTACGTAAAAATGGCAAAAATTTTCGTTTTAAAAAAATCATAAAAAATCGAAAACGGCAAAAAACTTCCAGATTCATTTTTTTATCGCATAGCGACATATAATAGCAACAAAATGAGATATCGACCATAAAAATCGATTGTTTTTTTTCGAATTTATTCACATTTTAGTGAATTCGCTCATTTTCACAAAATTTTAGTTTTTTGCTTGATATACGCATTATAGCGGGTTCTCAAATGTGTGAAAAAAATAAATTTTCCAATTTCAAGGGGTGCATGTCGGATTAATGTTAGATTTGATGAGAAACTTCCACCCACAAAATTTTAGTCGAATTCGACAACGTTAACACGTAGCGCATAGGCCCCAAATCTGAAAAAAAGCGTTTAAATCGAAAATAATTGACAAATTTTCAGTTTTTGCAAAATTAACGCTATTTATTTCCCCTTTTGCAAAAAAGTGGATCCTGGTCCTTGAAGAAGATAAAGTATAATGAACATAACTGGGTAATTTGTGTTGATATTAAGATGGTAAATTTCCTATTAGGTCAACAAAGTGGCTATACCAAATACCCTTGTTTTTTATGTTTATGGGACAGCAGAGCTAAGTCAGAACACTGGAAGAGAAAACAATGGCCTTATAGGGAAACACTGGATCCAGGTATGAGGAATGTTATAAATGTACCTCTGGTGCCCCGAGATCGCATCATATTACCCCCTCTTCACATTAAACTTGGTCTGATGAAACAATTTGTTAAAGCACTTAACAAAGATGGTGAATGTTTCCAGTATATTTCAAGGAAGTTTAAAAGTTTGAGTATAAAAAAGCTGAGAGCAGGAATATTTGACGGCCCACAAATTCGCAAATTGGTCAAAGATACCGATTTTCTCAGTTCAATGTCAGAAATTGAGAAAAATGCATGGGATTCGTTTGTATGGGTTATTCAACATTTCTTAGGAAATAACAAGGATGATGATTATGTTGCGCACGTTGAAGAGATGTTAACTCACTTCCAGAATCTTGGATGCAACATGAGCATCAAGTTACATTACCTTCACAGTCACTTAGATCGTTTTCCTGAAAATCTAGGAGACTTAAGTGAGGAACAGGGCGAACGATTTCACCAAGATATTCGGACAATGGAGGAAAGATACCAGGGTCGCTGGGATGCACACATGATGGCAGATTTTTGCTGGAGTATTCAGAGCAACACTTCGTTATTCAATAATAGAAAATGTCATAAAAGAAAATTCCAAAGTTTGTAGTTTATAATATTTATTTATTTATTTCCTTATTTTATATGTTGTAATAAATTTAAATAATAAAATATAAAATAAAAGAAAATACATGAATAAAACAATGAAATGCATTTTCGATCTATTTCATCGATTTGACTTAGTTACATTTTTTTGTCAATTGCCTTCGGCAAGTAACTTGAAAACTGTTTAACCGATTTAAAAGATATGTAGCTTATTGTAAATCTCATTGTGTTTGCCCTAAGGACCAGGATCCACTTTTTTGCAAAAGGGGAAATAAATAGCGTTAATTTTGCAAAAACTGAAAATTTGTCAATTATTTTCGATTTAAACGCTTTTTTCAGATTTGGGGCCTATGCGCTACGTGTTAACGTTGTCGAATTCGACTAAAATTTTGTGGGTGGAAGTTTCTCATCAAATCTAACATTAATCCGACATGCACCCCTTGAAATTGGAAAATTTATGTTTTTCACACATTTGAAAACCCGCTATAATGCGTATATCAAGCAAAAAACTAAAATTTTGTGAAAATGAGCGAATTCACTAAAATGTGAATAAATTCGAAAAAAATCAATCGATTTTTATGGTCGATATCTCATTTTGTTGCTATTATATGTCGCTATGCGATAAAAAAATGAATCTGGAAGTTTTTTGCCGTTTTCGATTTTTTTTTTAACGAAAATTTTTGCCATTTTTACGTAAAAAATATATTTTTTTCTTAAGTTTTTTAATATAACTCCGATACTATTGATCCGATTGAAACGCGATATATAGACGAATTAAAGGCTATGCAAATCTTAATTTTTCTGAATTTATTTCAATAATATCGGACTAGTAGTTTTTGAGTTATCATTAATTATTTGAAGAAACGTCTCAAAAAAATTGCAATTTTAAAAAAAAAAATTTTAAAAAAAAATCTATCCATAGAATTTAAAAATTTTACCATTTTTGTACTAAGGTAGCCATGATACATCAAATGTATATAGTAGTTACTCGAGCATATTTTTGCTGTTGCCCTGTGTACTCTTTTATTGGCACTATTTAATTATCAAAATATTTTATTTCATAATACAAAAATATTTTTTAATCCTTTAAAATACAAACCTCTTAATATCCCGAAACATAAAATATATGACTTATACCACTATCATAATCAAGGGCTCATATGAATGGTATTAAGTATATTTAATATGTATATTTAACACCTTTTTGTTAACAAATTTCATTTATTGAGAAAAAAAGTACGAATAAAACAAATGTGCAACTGTGGCATAATAGTTTCTAGATTCATGTAAGTACATTGTTGCCACCTAAAAGTCTTCAATAAGTTGATTAAGCATTTGACAGACTTTTCGTTCATTTTTAACCGACTTCAAAAAAAGAAGAAGGTTATCAATTCGTCTGTGTGTTGCTTTTTTTTTTTTTTTTTTGTATGTTTGTGCCTTCATAACTCGATCATTTCTGAACCGATTTTCAAAATTCTTGCACTATTAGAAAGGTTATGGCTACAGATTGGTCCCATTTTAAAAGAAGTTCAAAAGTTTAAGAATTAAAGGGTGTCCCCATACAACATACATGTTTTTTACGTGTATTATGAACTTTATAGGTCACCAATTTAAAATTAAAAAAAAGTGCGTATCACTGTAGCTCCCAATAATAAAAAGTAATTAAAAAATAAAATTAAAAATTAAAGGGTGACCCCATAGGTGACTTAATTTCACCTTTATTCTCCTATCTTTTGAACCGTTATAGACAAACACTTGAAAGTTGCACAGAATGTTCGTTACTATGTCTGTAATAATAAGTATAAATATTTAAATTTAGAAATTAAAGGGTGTCCCATTAGTTCATTTATTTTGATATATATATGGCCAAACTTTTGAACCGTTATAGACAGACAGTTGAAATTTACAAAGAACTTGTATTGCTAAGTCCGCTACAATAACAAGTGTAAAATATGAATTTGGAAATTAAAGGGTGTCCCAATAGTTAATGTAAAAGTAATATATATGGCCAAACTTTTCAACTGTTATAGATAGACAGTTGAAATTTACAAAGAACCTATATTGCTTAGTCCGCTATTACAACAAGTATAAAATTTGGATCTATCAATTAAAGGGTGTCCCCATTTTTGATGTAATTTGACCATTATGTCCTCATCTTTGGACCCGTTATAGACAAACACTTGAAAAATAGACAGAATGTTCACTACTATGTCTGGTGTAACAACAAGTATAAATATTTAAAATTGGAAATTAAAGGGTGTCCCAATAGTTGATGTAATTTGATGTATATGGACACAAAGTTAAAATTTAAAAAGAATCTGTATGACAAAGTCCTCCTTAAAAAGTATTTATATTAAAATTTGAATTTAAAGGGTGTCCCAATAGGTGACGTCATTTGATATATATGACCATATCTTTTAAACAGTTATTGATAAACACTTAACAATTAGACAGAATGTCCATTACTATATCTGTTATAATAAGTATAAATATTTAAAATTATAAATTACAGGGTGTCGCAATAGTTTATGTAATTAGATGTATATGACAAAACTTTTAAACCGTTACAGACAGACGGTTGAAATTTACAATGAACCTGTATTGCTACGACCGCTATAACTAGTATAAAATTTGAATTCGGAAATTATAGGGTGTCGCAATAGTTACCGTCTTAAAGAAACATGATTTTAAGTTTGTCTGTTTTGAAGTCGGTTTTTTTTTGCATGAATTATTTGACATTAGCTTAAGCCAGCTTATGCATATTATAGTTGGGCCTTTATTCAAACTTGACGTACGAACGACACGATTCGCTCTCAAATATTTGTATGATGAATAAAGTAATTCGGAATTACGAATAAAGGCTGTAGTGGAAACATGGTATTACCAAAAACTTTAAAGTTTACCAAAAATTGTTATTTCGATTAAAAACCGAAAATTTGCATAAAATAACTAACAACTATTAATAATTTAAAAGTTCGCTTAAAGATACAAATTTGTACAAAAAGTCATATATTTATTCAAAAAATGTAAAGTTTTTCAAAAATTGTTATTGCAATCAAAAATTAACCATTAAAAATAAAAACATTAACCCATCATGAGATTAAAAATATATGTATATTTAAGCCAGTCAGTATTCAACAGTGTTAGTATTTAGTATTATAATTTGAACACTTAAATATTTCAGTACAATGCAAAAAGCCATCCGACAGGCCTACTTAGAGTCGCCTTTTGCCAAGGACAACATTCCCTACAAAAAAATTTTAATAATTCTAAGAAGACTCAGTTGCAAAAACACCATAAAAATAGTGGAAACAAATTTAATGAAGCTAAGAATTAAAAATGGTGGCAGATACGTAAGTTTATAATTTATAAAAGTTTAATATATAATAGTAGTATCCACGTTTTTGAAATGTAGATTTTATATGATTTTCCTATAAGGACAAATTGGTTTAAATTCTGAGACCATATTTTTATAATTTTAGTTCTTTACTCAAGTTTCAAAATTGTATGAGCAAGAATTAAAAGTGGATGACCAAGTTCCAAAACTGGATGAGCAAGTACGTAAATACATATGTACATATTCCAGTCTTAAAGGTTTATTTTGTATTTATGTATTTCTATGATTGTTTTAAGGCTTCATTTGAAGAGTTCTCTACAGAATTTTTTGATGCCGTAGATGGGAGCGATAAAAATGCAGAAAGGGTTTGTATTTATTTTACTCCATGTACTTTCTAAAATAATAATTACCCTAAAAGTAATATGGTAGTGGACTACGAAAATAACACACTTTAAGTTAACTTTTGTGACCTAACTGTAAGCTAACTACAACGTAAATGCAAAACCTCCCCAAAATAAAAAAAAGAAAATATTTTTGTAAATATTTTTCATTTCTTTTTTGAAATTATAAAATGAAAATTTATGTCACATCATTTGCGTTCTTTTGTGTTTTTTATATCTTAGTGACCATTGAGCATTTCATGTATTTTTAATGAAGAAGAAAAGGCATCCATTAAAAACAAATTATATTGATGTAGGATATTTTTACAGTCACTTTATTGGTAACTGGTGTATATTAAGTTTATAGCTACAAATTGACTAACTTTAAGACAACTGACTTCACCCTAGGACATCACAATGTTAAAAAAAGTCTGTTATTTTTAATAAAAATAATCCAAGTATCAACTACTACTGGTTGTAAAGTAGTTAGCTTAAAGTGCATTTAAAGTTAGTTGAGTTGCTTATAGGGTAGTATGTTTATATATACATACATATGTATATGTACATATGTATTTTACAATATTTAAAAACTCAAATAAATTTTTAGATTTCATTTGGAAGTTCGGAGCAGTTTTTAAGTATAGTGGAAGGAAGTGATGCAGAAAAGTTTTCTTTTAACTTTTCTGACTTCGATGAATGAAATTGTTCCGAGGTTTGTTTTTTTTTTGTTTCTAGTAAAAATATTTATTTACAAATGTTTTGTATATATAGTTCTAAATAACCTTTTTTATTTTTTGCCAATTTAACTATTTTTATTTGTAATTACAGAGCAAGTTAAATTACTCTTCAAAGCAAATGCTGAAGGATGACGAAAAGTGTGCAATAGATAAAGAAATGCCAGTTAAGAAGGTTGATTTGGAGCAAAAAGGCAAATATATTAATGTAGAAAATATAATGAAAAATGCAAAAAAATTATTAAATTCAATAAATCTGGTTACAAATTCTAATTTAAATGCTTCTAGCAGTGATTTTGAAAAAAAAGAAAGTGTTAACTGTAGTTATCTAAGTATTGATCGCTTAATTAATGAATCAAGTCGTGATGAAAAATTTGATTCTCCCGATGATAGCTTTGCTGGTGTATCAGAGTTAGAAAGTATTCGTAGAAAGTACCTAACACCCCAAATATATACATATTTAAATAGATGTGTACGTATGGTGGAGGGAAAAAAACGAAAAGACTTTTTAAATTTGAGTGTTCAATTCATGATACAGAAATGCATATGCCTGAAATTGGTCAGATCTTTAAAGAAAACAATACCAAGATTACGAAAAAAAGCTGCTAGAAGATTATGTTAGAATTGTATATTTAACAAAAAATAATGCATGTGATATTAATTTTAAGCATACACGAATAAATAAGCAATCATTTATTGCTTACGGCTACTGTACCGACTTTGAATGCAATTTGTACACATTCAATGGGGACATGAATGGTCAAATTCGTGTATTTAGGTCGCAAAAAGAAATCGTTCATTGCATTAATAAGAAAAGTAGATTTCAATGTCGAGGAGCTCAAAGATATTTAGAAAAATCAAAGCTATCTAAAGAAAGTGCTTTGTCGCACTAAATGAGAAAAATAAATAAACAGTCTGATGAACTTAGATTAGTAGGTAGATCACAAATGATAAAATCATTATCAAATATGAGAAATATAAAAGCTGAATCAGCAGCTGAGCAAGATAATGATGACCCTGATCCTTTTATAGATGTTTACTTAATATTTAAATCCGAACCCAAAGGATATATCCAACGCTTATCCACAGACTTGGGAGTCTTTCTATGGTCTAAAAAACAAATTGAGGTTTTAAGGCTACATAATGATTATATATTGAAAAAAATTAATTATACTCTTCATGTTGATGCAACAGGACATGTAATAGAGGATATGGACTTTCCAACTAAAAGAATATTCTTGTATTCGATAGTTGGTCATATTAGAGAAAACAAAATAGTATTTTCTGTAGCGGATGCAATATTATCTAACCACACAAGTAATGATATTGGGCGTTTTTTAAAAAGTATTCATTCCTATTGCCTTCAGAATAAAATTAAAACGCCCATATACAAAAGAATTGTTACTGATGTAAGTAAGTCTTGCTATTATTGGCGAAATTGTTAAAGACGTTGATGAGATGAGAAGTCTTTTAGATTACTTAAATGCCTGCAGTAATGTATTAAAAAAATAAGCGAAACTTATCATTTGTTTGCATTCAGTTTTGTGTTAGTCACTACTCTAAAATAATATGTAAAGATATTGATAATGTCGTTCCCTTGTCAAACGTTGCATTACGAAATTTTTTAAGAAGATAATTATTTAAAACGACGTGTTTGGTAAACGTATTCCTCCTGACACTTTAATAAAGCCTTCCAAACGTAAGCGATTAAGTGAGAAAAAAATCACAAATAAAAATATTAGAAATTGATCCTAAAAAAGTTTTCTAACATAAAGGAATCTTGGAACAAGAAAATGAAACGCCTTCCGCATGGGTTGTTTAATAAATCGTTTGAAATGGTCAAAAAATCAATGAAAGAGTTCGAAAACATAGTCCATAAAAATGAAGACCAAATTAGAAATGACGAAACTTTAAATGTCTTAAATGACGCAAATAATACAATCACTGATGAAAATCTTTCAAAATTTTGCCTTGAAATCAGTGACGAAAATCCAACATTTTGTAAAGAAAATATTTCAAAATTACATTCGGTGGTTGAAAGTATAAACAATTCGTTTCCTTCTGTTCCAATCGAGTTTAAAGAGAATTACTCTTCTTTCGTTGACCTAAGTAATATAAGCAAAAGCACGGACATAATTAGTACTTACTTACTTACTTAGGTGGCTATTACAGAACATTTGTTCCTGTAGCCGAACGTAAAATAGATTTCCAAGCGCCTCGATCTTCTGCGCTTCTTCTCCAGTTTCTGACACCAAGTTTCGAGATGTCTTCCTCAACTTGATCTTTCCATCGAAGTTTCGGTCTTCCCCTTCTGCGTGAACCGTCACCAGGTTCGTATTCAAATGACTTTCTAGCTGGAGCATCTTCATTCATTCTCACAACATGACCTAGCCAACGCAATCGTTGTAATTTGATACGTTTGACTATGTCTATGTCGGCATACAGCTCATGGTTTATACGACACCGATATTCTCCGCCAACGCAGATTGGTCCATAGATTTTTCGAAGAATTTTTCTCTCAAACACTCCAAGCACAGCATCATCTGCTTTCGCAAGTACCCATGCTTCGGAACATAATTAGTACGAGTCTAATTAATAAAGAAGAGCCCTCAATCAGATACATAACTTATTTTGCAAATTCAGATAAAGCCGAACCTTCTGTAAAAGAAAAATATAAAAATATACAAGCTTTTGCAAGAAGAAATGATATTAGTTTTTTTTTTTTGCTTAAGTTAGAAAATGTTTTTGAACAAACACATGGCAAACACTTTTCTTTAACGTCTTATATAACGTTAATAGACATCGAAACTTTAACCGGCAATAATTGGTTATCGAACGTTATCGTTGACGCTTGCATAACGTGTATTATGTTTAAAAATCAAGCAGTTAATTGTTCATATATTACTTGTCAAATAGAAAATTATTATTTACATAATTTTATTATTATTTATTTACTTGTTATTATTTATTTACTTGTTGCACAATTTTCTAAAGAACCTAAAAAATTAATTATTCCACATTGTTTTAATCATCACTTTTACATAGTTTTAATATTTTGAAGATGGCTATATATGAAGTTTAGATCCACAAGGGAATGAAGAAAATTGCTCCCAATTTTCTACTCATTATTTGAATATTTTAAACATAAATTTTCCTAACATTAAATGGATAACAAGAAGTGTTCCACAAGATATTCAAAACGATGCTTGGAATTGTGGAGTATTTATTATACAATTCGCAGAACGTTTCTTACAGTCTGGAATTTACACAAATCTTGTGAATCAAAATGAATATAGATTGTGGTTAAAACAATTAATATATAACTATGGAGATTCATTAACTTCTGTTTGTCTTCACTGAGGTCATGATACTACTAAATGTAGTAAAAGAACTTGTTGTACAGTATGCTTAAGGTATGTTTGCACTTACTGCAAAAAATATTATATTCCAAATATTAAAAAATTATTAGGCGAATTCAAATGCAAGTTGTGCGAAGATTAAAAGAATGTATAAATAATGAACAATTATAAAATTATTTGCATAAAATCAGTAAAACTGTTAAAATGGTGTATGCCTACAGGGGAAGTCAACCATTAAAAATAACTGACAACGCACAATGTGTAGTACATCAATGGTTGTGTGGAAATCTATACGTAAGTTCTTTGTACGCAGTTCTACGGAATTTCAGGTTTGATTTTTTGCCTTTATTTCTACAAAACTAAAATTCACCATGTGGTCGTTTGTAGAAATAAAAATCATCTAGTCGTGTTTTTAAAATTGAATTAATTATATTGTACACAATTAAAATATATTGTGCACATTAACATTATATCAACACAGAAATGAAAAAAATAATATTTTAAAAGTGTAAAAAAACAAGAAATTCCGTTACCAAACAATTGCCTAAACATTAATTTTTGTTTCTATTGAAGGAAAAATGTCTACACTTTTTGTTTTAACATTTCTGTAATAGTCAAAAATTCCGTTTTGTTATTTTTTAGCTGCGTACTACTAAACTGAAAGTAGCCTGAAAATTTTCTAACCTGAATTTTAGGCTGTTTTCAACATTATTACCTGCTCTAAAAATTATGAAATACTCTAATCAAGACGTATACCAAGCATACCCAAAAAGTTTCATGGTGAATTGAAAGTAAAATACTGAAAAGTATTCAATTTTTTCTATTATCGAAAACATTTATTTGACAAACTGTACTTGGTTCTTATCATGTTCCTCGTGTGTATTTGGCATATAATCTAAAACATGATAACTGGCAACCCTATATACACAGTAGAACCAACAATTAAAATACCTATTAAATTTAATTTGGCAGCGCCATAAAAAACGATAAATTGAGCATCAATGTGAATTCTTATTCTCGGTAGCACTTTCCAGCAGTAAAGAAGCAAGGTAAGTTATAATAAATATTTTATAGGTATTATATATAAACTTTTTATGTTTTTTAATTTCACTTATAGAAATTTTTAAGAAAATGGTGAGTATTATTTTTTTTTACCCGGGTAAGTAATTAATTTTTTTATTGTTTCTTTGCAGAGTTTTATAATCCCAATAACATTTCAAATTAGGGTGGAGGGGACAAGAAAAAATGTAAAAAGAAAACTGATGAAAAGAAGAAAAATGTTTTGAAAAAAAATAAACAGGAGCTGCCCATTCAACATCAGCAGCAACAATATCAACAAGCACCAGAACACCACCAATCACAACAACACGAGCAACAACAACAACTTCAACTACCTAAACAACCCCAGCAACTACAACTTCAGAAACCACAAAAACCCCAGCAACCACTACAACAACACCAGCAACTCCCGGAACTCCCTAGGCTAGTGAAACATATGGCTACCTTAATGTCCCCACCTCCTCCTCCACCGCCTGCACTACCGAAGGGTAAACAATAAGATTATTTTTTATTTACTTTTTCCATACATATGTAAGAATACCGTGAATTTTTTTTATGTTTAGTAATCGATTAACTTTTTTGTTGTTTTAAGTGTAACTATCGTTTCATGTTCATTTTATCCTTAAGATATAAAATGTATGTTCCTTGAATGTATGTATGTACCTACACGTTCGTATATGTTAATTTAAGTATATAAAATAAAAATGGTCGTTTTAAGTGAATTTTTTTTTTATTTCAAAATATATACAGTAGGTGTCGTAAGTGTGTATCAATCATAGATTGCTGTGTAGTTTTTTATGGGTTTTGCACGTTATTGAAGAATTTATATTGTAGGATATCGAGTGCCATGATACCAAAATGAATAATTCTTGCAAAAGAAACCGACTACAAAACAAATATATCGTCACCTAAAATGCAAAAGGCCGTAACTACTCAAAAATTCAAAATTTACTTTTTGATTGATTATGACGAACTTAACCGAAACACATCTACACAGCAAATTTTACATGTATACGTCCAAAAATAACGACTTTTTTGGTGAAAAACAAAAGGCCGTAACTGCAACGTCAACTAAACCAAAAAGCCGTAACTGCACTTTTCCAAAAAAAAAAATCAAAACAAAGTTGTCCTTGATTATCTTTCAATGTGTGTTATGTTTGTTTTCTAAGTTTGAATCTAAAATGTGGATATTAAGTTTTAAGTAGTCTTTAATTTATAACGTTTATTCCTTCTCCTGTAAAAAACTAAAAAGTGTAGTTACGGCCTTTTGCATTTTAGGTGACGATATGTGCATCAATTCTAAAAATGTAAACAAACTTTTGCAAAAATATTGCTATATTCAAAAGGCTCGCAACCCGTCATTTTTTGTTGAATTAAAAAAATCGAAACTGAACTCAAAAGCGTTACCCCTATAGAACCTAATTTTGCGACTGTCACTTAAATCAGATTAGAATTGCGGAAGTTATACAAGACAAATTATATCGTTAAGTAAAATAGTTTTTTACTTATAAAACCTAAACTATTCGTTGTGCCACATAGCCACCTATACCAATCGATAGAGGACACAAATACGATTCAGAATTGGTATTGGTCAATACTTGCGATCAAAAGTTATAGTGCAGCAAACTTTTTCAAATCAAAAAAAATCGCTAAAATTTGGTAAATAGTATTTTACTTATAAAACCGAAAAGCTTGCGTTCAAAAGTTATAGTGCAGCAAACTTTTTCAAATCGAAAAAAATCGCTAAGTTTTGGTAAATAGTTTTTTACTTATAAAACTTAAACTATTCCATATACATGAAAATCACGTCACTATGGTAACACCCTTTAACTTTTAGGTTTAATATTGTATATCTGTTTATAACGCGAACATAGTTTAAATTACTGTCTGCGAATTTTAAGTGGTTGCCTCCTATAGTTCAAGAAATATAGACATAAGACAATATAAGTTTTAGTATTTGTTGCTATGGTGGCCACAGTTATACAACTTCTGTGGGTCTACCTATTATGGTTCAAAACACAGGCCTTGTACATGCAAATCACAACACTATCGGAACACCCTTTAATTTTAGGTTTATTTTTATAGACTTTTTTATAAAGCTGAAGTTTTAATTACTGTTTGAAAATTTTTAGTGTGTCTCATACAGTTCAAGAAATAAACACATATTCATGAATAACACCTCTCTATCGTAACACCCTATAAGTTTTAGAATTTGTTGCTATAGTGGCCTTCTGTGGGTCTACCTATTATGGTTAAAAACTTTGGTCTTATACATTCAAATCACGCCATTATCGGAACACCATTTATTTTTTAGACTGTTTATATAGCGAACTAAGTTTTAATTACTGCTTGCATATTGTTAGTGCATTCCACCTGCAGTTCAAGAAATAAGCACATATTTAAACTTCGGCACAATAATTCAAACAAAATTAAATTTGATTTCAAAATTATCTTTGTTTTTATTAAATTTTTTCATTTCTAAATTGAACAGAATTTTCGCTCTATTTACTGGCGCCATTAAACTGTAGCATTCCACACAATCGGGAACTTCTCAACGGCATTTTTCAATTCATTCATAACCATCATAAGATGCATTTGATCCTGTGACAACAAAGCTAAACGATACTCTGCATAACATTTTTGTACAAACGCCATGGCATTAGGCGGTGCTAGCTTAACAGCCTTTTCAAATTCCTGCAGAGCTTCAGCCAACTAGTATAGTAAAATATATATTTGAGCTCTTTAATGATTTTTGTAGTGTGCAGTTTTTGTTATTGATTGGCTGTTGATTTATATCGACTGGTAGTTTTCTTCAAATGTAATGTAAACAGCTCAAAGCCAGAATTATCATTAAACATCCGGTTAAGAGTGATCGGCTGACTCCAAACAATCCCATATTTGCTTATCATTTACCAATATGTTGCTATTAAAGGAATCCAATAGTTCGAAAACATCATCGCCAAATTGAAATGCTTTGGGTAAAACTATAGATAAATCACATTTATTGCCTAATAAATTAAGCTACGAAAATAAAAGATAATTTGAAATTGTAATTTCTATTTTAAATTCCTTAGCACATCTATTTACCTTAATTAAATAATCAAGTCTTAAAATTCTTTTCAGTCTGTCTTGCAGCCTTTGCCACTGCTTCAATACCATCAGCTTAAGACTTTGTTGTTTTTGTTTAGCAAAATAGTTAAAGGTTTTTAAAGTTCTTGTGTTTTCAAAAAAGGAAGACACTTTGGTCTATGAAGTTATTCCCTAACTCTTTATCGGGTTCTAAAAAGAGTGGTTAAGTTAAGAGTGGTTCAGGTTACAACAAATAAATAAATAAAATAAATCTTACCGTTGCCCTTAAGTTTTTCCATTGATCTATGTTAGCGTGGTGGTAATATTTATAGAAAGCGGTTGAATTTATTAAAAATCAACCGCTTTTTAATTTTGCTACATTTACTAGAAGTGTGTTGACAAATTGTCGCATAATTAAAATTTTTCAGAATAGCGATTTTTAACCAACTAAAATAAAAATTGGTATAGTTTTAAATTCCAAATTAAAAAAGCGGTTTTCAAATTGTTGAAAAATATTCGTAATAATGAAATAATAACATTAATTTTATTAGTCGACATACACATACCGGTATCCGGTGATTTTTCATTTCTTAACAGGAGTTGTTTCTCTTTCTACTCCATAATTAATTGATTAATAACCAGAAACTAACAGAGTTCAAGTAGTTATTCTCTTTTACAGAAATTAGCTTCTATACTGGCAACACACAACACAAAAATATTCCAAAAAATTCTAAAAAAAAATAATTTTTTTAGAATTTAAGATTATGTTGTTGTAAACAGCTGATTTTACCTAAACTTAACTCAAATATTTAGCTTTAAAAGAAAAGTTGCTTATATAGAACATTTGAACTAAAAGAAGTTGTTTGTATAGAGGTTGCTTATAGAGAGGTTGCTTATTTAGAGCGTTTACTGTACTTCTTCCCTTCTTCCTAATAAGAACGTTACGCCTAAAAGAAATAATAACTAATTACGCAAAGAGTTGCAAATAGTTGCAGCTATAAATGACATTTCCTAATCAATAGGATTTTGAAGAAAGAATATTGACAAAAAACTCATTAATCCAAATTGATCTGAGTTTATGTGATCTTTAAAGTCTAGTTAATTCACTTTTTATCAGTATTCATAGTTCTGATTAAATGTCGTTTAAATGGAAGCTGATCTGGAATTTAATATTATATTTTACTGAATTTAAAGTAACGAGGCCATTGGTTAAATTTTTTCAACCAAAAATTTTAAACGTTCGAATTGGAACTGGAACCTTATCCCGCTGTTAATTGTTTACCTACCAAACTACAACTTAATTACAAACGATAAATAATGATTTCGATTATTTTACTCTCCATTAATTTTTAACTTTTGGACATTTAGATTGGCGGAATGGATCACTGTGCACTGTTCTAAAAATACTCATAACGTGCAATTGCAGTGTTGCCATTAGCGAAGCTTTACTATCAAACTAACTATCTGTCTTATCTACTCCTATACCTTTCCAAAGGTAGTAACACAGTTTATATGTATAGGCATTAATTGCCTGCGTGTTACTTCTATTTAAAAAAATAGGACTTTTTTATCTGTTTTATAGATTACTTTCACGTAAAGTCACATAACCTTTAAACAAAATGAGACATAGAAATTAATAGAACTTGACACTTTTTTACCGTTTTGGATTTTTTATGAATTAAAAATAAAAAAAATTAAATTTTTTAGGCAAAAAACAGTTTTTTTCTACATACATTTATTTATAACTGCAAAACTGTTGCTTATGTAGCGAAACGTTGTATGAACAGATTAAAGGAATTGTATTTCTTATTTTTTTTAAATATGTTTAAGCACAATCGGACTAGTGGTTCTCGAGTTATGTCAAAAAAAAGACCACCAAAGGTGACAATTTCCCCTATATGATAGTTACTAACTTCAAATCGATATATCTCGATTCCTAGACGTGACCCAGCGAAACGCCGGGACACGTATAACTTCTTTTTACCGATATAACTTTCCCGTTGGTTTCTTCCCATCCCGATCACTGACCCCTACCATTTGTGTTATAGTTTTAATTCATTATTTAGTGATAATGGGATGACTTCAATATTAGTTTGGCGGATTTCATTACAGAATTTATTAAAGTTATTGAAAGTTTCATTTTGAAAATATGAATTTGCCTTTTTTCGAAATCATTTTACCTACTTGATGTTTTCTCGCAACCCTTTAAAAATGTACGGAAAGATTTTGATGTTTTCAAAAATGGTTATATTAAAACAATTGACCTACCAAAAATCATACTGCATGGTTCATTTTTTTTAATTTTGCTACTGTAACATTTTTTTTTTGTACTTTAAACGGGGAAAATAAATTATGCAATACTATGGTTGAGCTACCCACTCCACTTGTCGGACTTGCCCAACAAATAAGAATAAGAAATTATTTATCTTACTTGGCTGTGTTGTTTCACTATTTTCTCTACCATGGCATGATCATGGTTATGTTGCTTATGCTAATCAAATAAGGCAGTTTTAATCGAATGAATGAAATTCTATGAGACATAATATATATATATATATATATATATATATATATATATATATATATATATATATATATATATATATATATATATATATATTTGTTGTTTGGTTGTTGATAAATTTGTTTATATTTGTAAAAGCTCTAATGATGGTGGTGGTTGAGACAAAGCGACCGGATTTTCTACCCGTATTTTAACAATTCCTTATGTGATTGAATTTGTATGTTTATGTGCTATAAAGAAATATACACAGTGGTGAAACTAAACAGGCGTTCTCACTTCAGGCCTTCTATAAGGCTTGCTTAGACCTTGTCTAGCTACGGTACTCATTTTAAAAGGTCTTGGCTATCTTTTCTAAAAGATCCAGCACACATTCCTACTTTCCTTGCCTTAAAGAGAATTTTTTGAGGGTCTTGGCTCTCCCTTCTAAAAAATCCAGTACAGTAGGAATGCGTACTATTTTGTATGGTAAATACATAATTTACTATTTTCAGATTTCTAATTTATAAAACAATAATTTAATTGCCCTTCATCAAATTAAGTGCTGCTTGGAATTTAGCTGCTTCAATAGAATCATTAGTAGTGCGCTAGTCTATTAGCCTGGTGGTTAGAGTTCGATTCCAAGAATATTAAGAAAAAAATTAAATATTTTATTTAAAAATAAAATGATCATACTTGGGATTTTTTCATTGGCATTGAATTTTCATTGATATTATTACAAATAATTACAATGAAAAAAAATTTAATGCTACTGATTTATTTTTAATTACAATTGTTTTTACGAACGGTAATGTAAATGTAATGAAATTGTACAATTACTAGTTATCATTAATGAAAAAATTATTGTTTTTATTAAACACAAATTTTTAATCGCAGTAGGTCTTAGTAACTACAAATAAAGTATCAATTTCATGCCTCTAACTTTTTATTCAATCTACCATAAACGAAAGCAATTTATCAGTATTATTTATAACTTAATGCTAATGAAATTGTCAATTATTTGCTCAATCTAATGAATTAGTCCCATGTATGAAAATGATTATTCTATATATAAATAGGCAATTGAAAAAATTTAAGAACCATTTTAACTGACTTGAACTCAACGTATTCGCTTGTTTTTTTGTTTGATATATTGTCAATAGGAGCAGTGCAGAATGTATTTTTTCTTCTACATTTTTGTGTCTAAGATATTTAAAAACAGTTAAGAATATTAGCCAATCATAAAGCCTCTATCTCTCTTAATTTGCTAAAAAATTTGGTTTGGCAACTCCGAAAGAAAAACTTGTTTTATTTATTCATTCTATTCTTATTTTCGTCTTTGTATGTACTTTTGAAAAATATATAAAAAGTTTACAAAAATAAATTTGGTCGACCACAGGGCAAACTCTAGTAAAATTAAAACAACAATAAAAAAAAATTTTGTGCCAGAAAATTTTGTCTTAGTTTTTGTTACGAAAAGCCTTCTAAAACACATTAAATTGAAGACCTTGTAGCAGACAATTTTCGGAAGACCTTCTAGTACGCTTTCTGGCAGAAGCAAGAGCCTGCTCTGCATGTAAAACAAATATGAAAATGGAATGCGAACGGAAAGCCTTGTGCCTCCAAAACAAGGAGTAAAGAGGCCTCGTAGAAGGCCTTCATAGTCCTAATTTTTAGCACTTGGTAGCTTAATATATTTGTTATTGTATTGTTAGTATTATTTGACAAATAAATATTGCGCATGTTTCTGAATCCCGCTGTCCTTTTAATAAATTAATACATAAACTATTCGAATAAATTAGAATTTTATATAAAGCAAATTTAATTATAATGTAACAAGGTAAACAAATTTTATATTTCAATTTCTCTGTCAAAAACTTCGCAACCGTGTAATTAAGACAATTATATTAATTAATAAAATTAAAATGAAAATAAAATAAAATATAAAAACATAATTTAATTAAAATTTAGTTAAAAAATAAAATAGCTTGCGGGATCTTTTTTGGTTTAAGAGTTTTTAGTTATTCGTTTTGGCAAAAAAAAAATTGCTCTAAATTCTTTATGTAGGTTGCCGAAATTGTGGTAAAATTAATTTTATTTTATGAATTTTAAAGTTTTTGATTTTTCATAACAATTTTTTAGCAAACATGGGGTCTAGGTTCAGTTTCCGTGCCTTTGGAATATTTATATCAAGAGCTGTATAGTTTTTGAGCATAATAGGGAAGGGGAGTTTACATTCCAAAGTAATAATATTTTTTTTTTGATTCGAATATACTTGAATTTAAGCGAATGTTCGGCTAGAGCGTCTAAGGCTATGACGGAAATATATGTATATAAGAAAGCCATTAGCACGACTTGGGAGATAAGCCCAAAAAATGTGAATTGGCTGCTTGAAGCAGTAACCAAACCTATATTATTTTACGGTGCAACTGTCTGGTGGAAAACACTAGATATTAGAACAAACGTCTCTACTATATAAAGGTTTTTGTGCACTATGGCGTTCCTTATAACTGGAGCCATCAAGTCAACACCAACGAAGACGCTTTTTGCAATACTTAACTGGTTACCGGTAGATCTACTGGCCAGGTATGTGGCACTAAGGACAGCTGTTAGACTAAACGTTGTAGGTGCATGGAACCATAGATCATGGGGACATGCCAATCTTCTAGGAACAACGGATGTTATTCCTGAGCTCTTAGACTACTGCACCCCGTCAACCTTCTTCACACGAAGCTTCCACTTTGATTTGAAGGAGGGATACTCTCTAACATCTCGACCTTTACTGGTTTACACAGATGGTTCCAAAAGGGGAACGAGAGTGGGAGGTGAAGGTGGAGTCTATATAGAGGAATTTGGAATCAGAATATGTTTCAGACTTCCGAATGACTACAATGTCATACAAGCAAAAATATCTGATATTAAAAAGGCGGCTAACTGGCTAAAGTACCACAGGATATTAGACAGAGATATCTGGATTTGTACTGATAGTAAAGCCGCTATCATGTCCCTTATAGGTGTGTATAGCACATCAAATCTTGTCATTGAATGCCGGAAATCCTTAAATGCGTAAAATTCACCCTTAAATGGGTGAGAGGACATGGGACTAATCGAGGCAACTATGCTACCGATGAACTAGCCAAGAAGGGAACACTATTGCACAATGATGCCATAGACATCTATTGTGGCATTCCCCTCTCGGCCTGTTTACACCGCATTAACTTTGCCCTTCACGATATAGCTCAGGTCAGGTGGTCCAATGAGTCGTCTTGCTCGATTGCAAGGACGATCTGGCCCTCGCTGGACCAAAAGAAACCGGTCTCGCTATTTCGGCTGCAGAAAATGCAGATACGCGACTTAATAGCAATAGTCACTGGTCATTGCTTATTTGGAACCCATGCAAGCAG
Source organism: Phasia obesa (assembly GCA_949628195.1). Taxonomy (NCBI): domain Eukaryota; kingdom Metazoa; phylum Arthropoda; class Insecta; order Diptera; family Tachinidae; genus Phasia; species Phasia obesa. The sequence goes on along the minus strand of OX451218.1, from coordinate 60,221,237 downwards.
GATGGGTATCTCTTATAATGACTTCTGCAGAAGTTGCCAAGATGAGGAGGAAACGGTTGAACACCTGCTCTGTCGTTGCCCTGCATTAGAACACTGTCGCCTACAACACTTGGGACGACGATGTTTTGCAAGCTTTTCTTGTGTTTCATCTCTGGAACCAATCAGGATTAATTCCTTTTTAAGGAACTGTGGTTGGTTTTCTAACCCTCTTCCAACTGGAGTGACATAGTTGCTCATCAATATATGTCACGTCCAAGAGAGCCTTCACAGCTAACACTTTCCCCGTCTATGACCGTCTAACCACTTCTGTCTCTAATTTACTTCCTCAGTCTATAATGACCCAAATCTTTGTTCTCTATCTTTTCTTTCTATTGCTCCTCTTATCTGCAGGTATCACCAAGGGACCAACATAATGGACCCAAGTGAGCTATTTTTCTTCCACTTCTCTTTTTTCTGATTGATTTCTTCTCCTCCTCTATAAGCTGCCTGCTTATTAATTCTTAATTCTTTGGATATAATATATCTACATATCAATATATTTATCTGTTTCCATAAGATATGGTAAAGTTGAGTTTAGGCCACTCTAGATTTTTTAATTAAGTTTAGGTTTGCTTTTAATTATTTTTTTTTTTGGAATCTTCTGTTTACAATTTAAGTTTTTCTTATGTTTAGTACAAGTCTTAATTTTTAACATTATATATCTTTATCCTAGTTGAATTCCTATTAGTAAAATTTAGTATGATGGACTGGGTATCTTCGTAGTCCATAAAGAAAATTTTCCAAGGTATTGAAAATAAAACAAAAAGTAGTTTTTTCAAACTTAAAATTTATTGGAAAGCTTTTTCTTCTTATAACAATGAGTTCAATTTCTTAACTAACTAAAAAATGTATGTATAAAAATTAACAAAATGATAATCGAAAAAAAAAGGAAAAAGACTTCCTGTCTTATACTTATGAAAAAAAGTTAAAAGTATGTGTAAATAATAAACTCAGTTTATTATTTTAGATTTAAAATATAAAGTATTTATTGAATAATCTAGGAGATCATGTATAATGAATTCTTTTATATTAATGGTGGTACTTCTGATGACTATGCATAAGTAAGAACAACAGGGTTGCTTACAATAGTAATACAGCTAGTTGTAATATGATGGCCTGAACTTAGTTGCACTAAGGGGAACGATCATCCTCACATCCCTCTTTTTCAAGGCTAAACTGGGAGTATTGGAGACGTTGCGGTTGAGTTTTAACTCTTGAAGATCTTCTCAAAATTTCAGAATTTTGATTTGTGTTAGCTGATTGTGGAACCGCAGCATATTCGTGATTTCTGGTAGTACCAACTTCATCGTCCTCAGCGACTTCGTCCGTAGGTGTTGTAATTTTGGCCTGAGTTGGACGTATATGCATAGAGTTTCTGCGATACTGATTTCCTTTGTCATCTTCTATGATAAATGACCTAGGATGTATTTCAGCTTTAATTATGGCTGGATTCTAATGGGTTTGTTGGTTTGTACGATAAACAACTGTGTCACCTTTTTTGAAATGGGGAGAATTCTCCTTAGCTCCATGATCTGCATAAAGTTTTTGTCGTTCTCTTTCTGCTTTAAGATTTTCACAAATGTTAAGGTGATTTGGTTGTACCAGTTTTTCTTTGCTTGTTGGTTGTAAGCCTCGGATTTCATGTCCAAACAGTCGCTGTGATGGTGAACCCAAATTTCCTCTTGGTGTGTTCATATAATTCAGAAGACCCAAATGATAGTCACTGTTATCGTAGCATGATTTTTTTAAAATATTTTTTGCTATTTGTACCGCTTTTTCTGCTAGTCCATTGCCGCTAGGATGATGTGGTGAGCTTGTACGATGGTTGAACTTCCATGTTGTTGAAAAACGTTTAAACTCCGAACTAGAAAATTGTGGGCCATTATCGGTTTCTAGTGTGAGTGGTGGACCAAGTGTAGAAAAAATTTCTTTGAGGAACCAAATTACCTGTTTAGTGGTTGCATCGGGGAGTTTACTAAATTTTAAATAACCTGTATAACTGTCTATAAATACTATATAATCTTGATTATTGAAATGAAATAAATCTGCCGCGCCGATGTCAAAACCATGAGACGGAATTTCTTTTTGTCCAATTTTGAGTTTATTATTACTTCGTTGAAACACTTGACAAGCTGCACATTTTTTAATGTAATCAAAAATATCTTGACTCATTCGAGGCCAGAAAATTGATTCTCGTGCCATTCTGACACATTTTGGGTAGCTAAAATGGCCACTGTGAATGTATTTCAAAAATTTTTGCCTTAAACTAGACGGTACTAACACTTTTGATGATTTAAACAAAATGCCGTCATCGTTCGATGACAACTCTTCTCTAAAATGCCAATATTGTTTAATATCAACTGGTAAATCTTTTTTATACTTTGGCCAACCATTTTTAATAAACTTTAAAAGCATTTGGCAAGACTCGTCTGACTTTGTATGGGTTTTTAAACTATCCAATTCGTTTTCAGATGTAGATAATATGACTTGAACTTCGAGACCTTCCTCTTCCTCATTGTTTTCATCGTTTTGACAATCTCGACTTAGCGGATCTGCTAAATACATTTTTAATCCAGGTTTATATAGCACCTTTGGGTTGTAAGTTAGTAAACGTAATCTAATATTTTGCAATCTTGCGAAGAATGAATTGGTTTTTTAAATATAGATTCTAATGGTTTGTGATCAGACTCGATTATTAATTGCTTACCCCACACATACTGATGAAACTTTTCACAACCAAATTTAACAGCAAGTGCTTCTTTTTCCAATTGTGAGTACTTGGACTGACAATCTGTTAGGGATTTTGATGCATATGCAACCGGTTGATTTTCTTGCAATAATACTGCGCCCATTGCATATGAACTGGCATCAACTTGAATCGTAACATCTTTATTGACATCGTACAGTTTTAAAACTGGTGGTTTGCTAATTATTTCCTTCAGTTTTTTAAATGCGTTTTGTTGAGCAGAATCCCAAAAGAAAACATACGACTTTTCCAGTAATTTTCTCAATGGCGCGGTAATGTGGGAGAAATTCTGTATAAATTTGGTAAGGTATGTAAACTTCCCAAGTATTCTTTGCAATTCTTTTTTATTTTTTGGAGGGTTTAGCCGATTGACTGCATCGATCTTGTCTGGATCAGGATGGATTGCGTTAGCACTGATTATATGACCCAGAAATTTTACCTTTTCGCGATCAAACTCACATTTATCTTTGTTTAGTTTTATACCATTTTCTTCAATAATTTTTATCACCTTTGTTGTAGTGCGGTGAAGATAATTTAAAGTCTTAGAATGAATCAAGATATCATCGATAGCGACTTTGACATTTGGTAAATGAGAAAATAGGCTTCGCATTATATTTTGGAAGACCTCTGGGGCTGATGCGATCCCAAACGGCAACCTTTTACAAGAATATCTTCCCCATAGAGTTGAAAACGTAAGTATTTCTTTAGTACGATCTGAAACTGGGATTTGCCAGAATCCTTTTTTACAATTTAAAATTGTGAAATATTTAGCGCCATTTAGTTGTGCAGAGATTTCTTCTATTGTGTTCATCGGAAAATGACGTCTTTTTATATTTTGGTTGACACTAGTCGGGTCTATACAAATGCGAATTTTGTTATTTTGTTTTTAAAGTTTATTGTATTTTAAAGTTTATTGTATTTACTTTTTGTGCTATTTTGCATTTCAAGTTAACTTCACCCAGAACTTTTATTTTATGATTACCAAACGAGATCAGATGTTTTACTTTACAGTGACGCATAGCAGTCGGTATGTTTTTGGCATTAAGTCTATCAGTAATTTTTTTCGATAATACATTACATTGTGCACCTGTGTCTAATTTAAATAAGTATTTATCTTCTCCAATTATACCAGTTTCAGAAAAACTATTGTCTTCGACTTTGTTATTGTTGCCGACACAACCGATAAACAGTTCTGGATTACTGCTGTCACTATTGTACTCAGTCTCATCACAACAAGCAACATCTCTGTTTTTGAAACTATTTTTTTTTTTTTTGTTGACATTTCTTTTGCACATTCTTTCGTAATGATTTTTCTTTTTACATATTTTACATACATGTAAAAAAGCTGGGCAACTACGCACTGCATGATTTATTCCACAATTATGGCAATCAAACGTTTTTTTAATATCAGTTTTTTGTACTAAACAGACATTTTTTTCATGTTCACTATGAATTTCGGCTGTTTGTTTTTGAGCTAACTCTGTTGCTTGGGAAATTGTAATTGCTTTTTCGAGGGTTATATCTTCGGATAATAACTTAGTTCGTAGAGAATCATTTTTTAAACCCAAAATTAGTTGGTCCCGCAAAATGCTGTCTCTTAATTGCTCGAACTCACAATTTTGTGCTTGTAATCTTAGACGTGTTACGTATTCATCAATCGTCTCCTCATCATTTTGAAGGATTTTGTGAAATTTATGTCTTTCAAAAGTTATATTTAGTTTGGGTGAAAAGTATAAATCGAATTTTTCTTTAACCTGTTTTAATGTGATGTTTGACGATCCAGGCAGAGAGTTATATATTTGTATGGCCGAATAGCCTACGGCTGACATGAAAGTAGCAAACTGTATATTTTCAGGCTTTTTGTCTAGTCCAGTTGCTACTTCAAAATATTCATATTGTTGTTTCCAAAGCTTCCATTCTTTGGACATATCCATGTCGTGACCAATAACCAAAGGCTTTGGCGGCTTTAAAAAGCTATAACTTTCCGACATTACTATTATTTTATTAGTTTTTTATCAATTGAAATATATTTTAAGACGGGTTTCGGCACCATGTAAATAATAAACTCAGTTTATTATTTTAGATTTAAAATATAAAGTATTTATTCAATAATCTAGGAGATCTTGTGTAATGAATTCTTTTATATTAATGGTGGTACTTCTGATGACTATGCATAAGTAAGAACAACAGGGTTGCTTACAATAGTAATACAGCTAGTTGTAATATGATCGCCTGAACTTAGTTGCACTAAGGGGAACGATCATCCTCACAGTATGTGGAGGTACCCAGCAAACAAAAAAAAAAGAAGTTTGAGAAATACAAAGGAATTAAAAAATTCATGAAAAGTAATTGAAATCACAAAATGCTGTTGAACATAGTTCAACATATTCCGGGGGCCAATAGGTGGCAACTCCAATATCCGGAAATAATCCACCCAAAAGATGACTGCTGGGCAATAGCTTTACTGTTTCGTATTGGTGGTTTAAATGATGGAACTATCTGCTTGGGTATATCCTGTCCTAAAATTCCGTCAACATTCTTAACGGTGGGGAAGAGGGGGTGAGCTAGTGGCGCGTATTCTTCGAAGTGTTTTGGAATTCTTTCGGCATCTGACGGAGGGTTTAATTTATAATTCATTTGATCGGTAAGATACACAATTACCGAAATTTCGTCCTTCTCTTCATGTGGGAATCCAGGCTCAAAAATAAACTGGCCGTAAGAGTAACCCTCACAATCTTTTATGGGCAGAAAATTTGGAATTGCGTAAGCTGCTTTACGAATAATTGAAGACTGTGGTACTGAGTAATCCAATAAGAAACTGGGGAACATTCTTTGTCCACGATAACTAAGGGTGACTTCCACTATTGGAGATATGTAAATTTGACCTTTTGGGTTGTAATTTGGCTGTGCCGCTTTTTTCTCTAGTGGACGTTGTGCTGCTTCAGAGTTGGATGTAGCTTTAATGACAAACTCGTCTAAATTTAACTCATCGGATGATTCTTCATCCAAAAGTGGAATATTATCGCCCTTGTCCTCGAAACTTGATGAGAAAGGGTCTGGTTCAGACCGATGGAGGAATGTATGGTGACGCTCGTTGTAAAGCTTATTATTGTCAACCTCGGCACCGGGTTAAGACATCAACGACTCTAACTTTATTATCGTTACCACATATTACGTTTGTAACACGACCCAGGCGCCATTCAGTGGCTGGTAACAAGTCTTCCTTCACAATGACGATATCGTTTGGTGCAATATTTTCTCCTTCTGTCTTCCATTTATTATGGCGTTGTATTTCGGTTATATATTCGTTTTTCCATCTTTTGGCGAAAATATTCTGGATAGCTTTGAGTCGTTCCCATCGTTTTAAATGGCATACATCTTCCAGTGGTGGGTCAGATGGGGATTCTGGTGGAGCGATAATAGGAGCGCCGCGAAGCAAATGGCCAGGAGTAAGAGGTAAGATTTCGTTAGGGTTTTCTGTTATCGGTGAGAGTGGTCGGGAATTTAATACTGCTTCGATCCTTATAAGCACTCTTGAAAATTCTTCAAAGGTGAAAGAGAGGTTGTTTGTGGTTTTCTTTAAGTGGGACTTCATGCTTTTAACTGCCGCTTCCCAAATTCCACCCATGTGGGGTGCATATGGCGGTATAAAGGACCAAGTGAATCCATGTGAGCTGCACTTGTTGACTAAGGCCTGTTCTGCTGTTTTGAGAAAGAGGTTGTGACTTTTTAGAAGAGCATAACTTGCTCCTAGGAAATTTCTTCCGTAGTCGGAAATAACGTTTTTGTTAGTCCTCGTCGTCCTGCGAATCTATGGAAACAGGCAAGGAAGGCATCTGCTGAAAGGTCGGAACAAATTTCTAAATGCCCGTGTTGAAAAATATACAAAAACAGCGGCATACCCTTTCAATATTTTGGCATTTCGTAGATTTGATGATTTTATATTGAAAGGTCCGGCAAAGTCGACGCCAGTGTAAACGGTAGCGAAAAGTTAACTCTTTCAGGGGGGAGTACGGCCATGATTTGGTGGTGGAAACGTTTTTTATAAATTGTACAAGCTTTGCAATTTCGAATGCATTGGCCAACCCCGTTTTTTAATCTGGGAATGTAGAAGCCGTGACGTATTGCGCGAAGCATGATGTGATGTTCTGCGTGAATTAGAATACGATGCGTGAATTCGATAAGAAGTATGGAAAAACGCGACTTTTCTGGAATGATGATTGGATGCTGTTCTTCATAGCGAAGTTCCATATTGCTAAGACGTCCACGAACTCTCATAAGATTCTTTTCATCTATAAATGGATTTAAAGTGAGACGTCGGCTTCTTTGAGACAGTGGTCTCTTCTCTCGTAGGAATTCGTATTCTTTGGGGAAATATGTATATTTGCTGAGCATTTAACATTAATCTATTGTTTGTGAATGCTATTTCTTTAGCCGTTATAAATTTCTCTGTAGCGGTTGATTTTTTCATAATACGATGAATAAATCTGAAACAGTAACTAAAAGCTCGTTCTCTTGATGAAAAGTCTTCTAGAATGTCGTACGATGTATCCACGGCAGATAATGACTTTAGGTCAGAGATTTCATTATTTGTCTTTAAATTGAAGTTAAGGATTGTTGAATTTAAGTGAATGACTTTTTCGTTTTTCTTTGATTCGAGATTATGTGGATCAAATTTGCGCGGGGTTGGCCATAAATCAATGGGTAGTTGCAGCCAGGGGGGCCCTTTCCACCAGAGAGGATTCAGTATAAGTTCTTGAGGATAGCAACCTCGACTACCAAGATCGGCAGGATTTTCTTCTGTTTTTAAATGTTTCCATTGGTTTGTACTAACAATGCTGAGAATCTGCGCAACTCGATTTCCTACGACAGTTTTTAGGGAATTTGGATCCTTCTGAAGCCAACCAAGAACAATGGACGAATCTGTCCACATAAACAATTCGTACGAAAATTTAAAGTCCATGATCAAGTTTATGTATAATTTTATTAACAAAAGAGCACCGCACAATTCTAATTTTGGAACAGTTGTTCTCTTTAGAGGAGCGACCTTTGTTTTTGCTACTAACAAGTGGGTATTAAGTACGCCTTCTAAGTTTTCAGTTGGCATAATCCAGCAGAATTCAATGCTTATCTAAATTCATCGCGCTTTTGTTTAGCTTCCAGTAGGGTATGTCCACCGGACAATTTGTCGTCCACATAAATTTCATTCTTCAAAATAGTGGAAGCCATAGGATATGAATTCTTTTAATAGGTACTTAGTTGCTGCACAGTGCGAATCTCCAAAAAGGGGGCGAAATTCACTCCAAAGGTTACTGTCTTCAGTTGAAATGTTTGTACAGGATTTTGGTCCTTCTGTCGAAACAAAATTTGTTGATACGGCCGATCGTCTTCATGTACCAATATTTGCCGAAACATCTTCTGAATATCGGCTGTGATGTGGGAGATAAAATGAACTTTGCTTCTCATCTTTGGTTTCGAAGTGGATCACTGGGTCCATATGATCCAAATCTACGTGTTCTTGAAGAACCTTCGTATACTCTCCTTTGAACTCTGGAGTTTTTCCAAGCGTCCTTTCCAGACGGTAATACTGAGAGAGAGCCATATTTCGACATTGGCCTAAAAAGATATCCTGGGAAATTCTTCCTTGAATGGAAGGCGTGCGACAAATCTTCAATGCATCCCAAAGAGACATTTCCGGTTTCTTTCAGCTCCCAAAACTTCTTTAGCTGATCCTGAAGCTCAATTTCGGAGGAATTGTGAACCAAAGTTGAAAAAGTATTAATCTCGGTAGCAGACATGGGACCCGACAAATACCATCCAAATTGGTACTCTCTTGTCTCTAAACAATTTGCGACCCTTGATTTGACCTCAGATAAATTTATAAAAGGTAAGTATTCACTCCCTATTATCATGTCAATAGCCGCTGGCTTAAAAAAATAAGGATCCGCTAGATCCATCCCTTCGATATTTCAAAGAATTTTAACCTTAATGGGACTAGAGGGCAAAAAATGCGAGAGTTTCGGTACCACGATTGCATTTACTCTGATTGAGAATTCCGACACTCTAGATTTTATGGTCAATGTACATCGCCCCTTAGAACTTCCCACTACTGTTCCACCAAGACCAGATATTTGAGAGGTGTGTCTTTCTAACGGTAGAGAAAGATTTTGATGAATTCTGGTGGAAATTAAAGTTTTCTCTGATCCTGCTCGAACAGGGCTCGAACTGCAAAATATTGTCTTGACTGTTCAATGTTGACTAATGCTATGGGGAAAATTGTGGTTCCTTCATTTCTAGAAAAGTGATTCAGGACATTGCTCATTGAGCTTCCCCCGGAGGACTCGTTTTGAGAAACCTGATTATTGGAAATACCCATAGACGAATTTTATTGTCGTTCACTGACAACGCTTTAAAGTTTTTACAAAATCGTAGGGGATGATTTTGCTTACACATTTTACAACTAAACTTTCCTATTGCTTCTTCAGACTGAGAATGGAAAGATTGAATCTTTGTAGAATGACCATCTCTACTAACGGGTTTTCTCATATCGGAGACAGTTTCCAACATCTCTATTCATTTTGAGAGATATAACTTGCCAAGTGTGTCTTGGTTAGTTTGAGTGACTCAAATATAGCTGAACTCTCGTTAAGGACGATTTGAACTTGTCGAATAGACTTTGCATTTTCATGTTGGACTGTTTGAATTCCAAACATAAGCTTCATTTGTTGATGGGCAAGAATTCTAGGATTCTCGAAGCGAGATTTTAATGCCTCCCAGGCTAAAACAAAATTTTCATCAACCAAATCAAACCTTTTTACGTTTTGGTTGGCCTCCCCCCTCGTTTTGCTACACGAGTGGTATAGTTTTTGAGCAGAAGCTAAATGTGGGTGATTTGCAATTACCGCCTGGAACAAGTCCCGAAATGCTGGCCACTTTGAATAACCTCCCTCAAAATCTTCTACGTTACATGGTGGTAACTTTAGAGTCATTGATGACGGTTGCACCATTGTTTTATCTCCTCTTTGAGATTCTGTTGATGTAATTGACCCAAGAATTTTCGCCTTAGTTTTTGAGCCAAATTACAAATCCTATCGTATCGCCTTGACAAGTCATCTTGATAGTCTTCATCTTGTTCCTTATCATCTCTTAGTACGTAGTCGTCGTAAGTTTCCATTGACTTTAACCATCTTCTCTCTAATTCAGCCAGTAATACCTCTAAATATGGATTATTTAGTTCCTCTGACGGAATCGTCACAAAATTTTCTCAAAATGCCTCAAATTGGTCGAGGTCATATTTGCATTTTCTTCTGTTTGCCATATTAAAAAGAAAAAAATAAAAATGTCTTTTCCTGTACCACTCCAATGAAATAAAAAATTATTCCCAAAAAATTTATTCTTTATTTTCTTATTGAAATTCAGTTTTTATTAAAATAAATGTATTTTCATAAAAATACTAGCAAATTCCCAGTCAATGTTTTTCCCTGTAAAAACACGTACTGGACACCCTAGTTAAGTTCAAGCAGTTTTGTTGTTTTTTGTTGTTTTTAGTTGTTACAGCTTTTATTTTTATGTGTGAATCTAGTGGACTTTATAGCTGTAGTTTATTAGAATTGTTTTTAACTAATATTCCACAATTAATCCACCAAATACACATAAATACTTTCAATAGTTTATTACTTTCAATAGTTCCATTGAAAATTCATAGATTCCCACTTACCGTTTTTCCCCGTAAAAACCAAGTACCGGGAACCCTAACTGAATATGTACACAACTTGTTGCTTTTGTTGTGGTTCTTCTTAAGACAGCTTTTTTCCTCCAGTACACACACCAACTCTAGCGGAACCTCAAATTTATTTTTCTTTTACAATTTGTTTTGCAAAATGTTTAACAAATATTTAATTCCTTTTAAGCAAGATTTCTTCAATTTTGATTTACAGCACTAGTTAAATATACATACATATATGTTTATTTCTTGTCCAATAAAGATTTAATTTTATGAGCACAAGTGTTTGTATGTATTTCCTATATTTGTTGTTTGTTTCACTAATCGTTTTTCTTTTGTATTAACAATATTTTATTTTGTATTTATAGTATGTATTTTATGTACCTAAATATTTTAGTAAATTTTCTTGAAATATTTTAATTTTTAATTATTCGCCACCACACTTTTAAATACTGCTTTAAAATTCTGTTGGTATTGTTTTTTTTTTCTTTTATGTTGAAGGAGGAACGAATGAAATTGAAACACTTTTAGTGAGTGTGAAGAGTTTAGGCAGTTGATTTAGGTGTTACTGCGAATGTTGAATATTGACAGTGATGGTACTTTATGATGATTGGCCTCTTTTCTCAATATTTTTTACCCTTTTTCAAAAATGAATGTAGGTTAATTTGAAGGTTATGGATGAAATTTTTGTTGTTGGTTGGAATTGTTAACGAATTTTCGTATGGATTTTTGTTGAATCTTATTTATTTCCAGTAATAAAAAAAACTAATCGCACAAAATATAATTTAAACACTGTACATACCCATTTTCAATTTCTTTCCTCTAGAATTGTATGAAGTATTGAGTACAGCAAACTCTTCTATAGTTGGAGATGATGAAATTTCCTTCTTGGTGAGAATTTTCTTGGCAAATATGAAGTCGTCTGGTATGATTGAATTTTTCCTAAAGAGCGGTAGGCTCGGTGTTATTTTTCTAGGAGAAGTATAAACGTAGGATACTCCTATAGCCAATTCAAACAATTCCTAGCCAAATCTAGGAACACTCGAAGGACCATATGATGGACTGGGTATCTTCCTAGTCCATAAAGAAAATTTTCCAAGGTATGGAAAATAAAACAAAAAGTAGTTTTTTCAAACTTAAAATTTATTGGAAAGCTTCTTGCTTCTTATGACAATGATTTCAATTTCTTACCTAACTAAAAAATGTATGTATAAAAATTAACAAAATGATAATCGAAAAAAAAGGAAAAAGACTTCGTGTCTAAATGTAGGTACACTCTTATACTTATGAAAAAAAGTTAAAAGTATGTGGAGTTATCCAGCAAACAAAAAAAAAGAGGTTTGAGAAGAATAAAGGAATTAAAAAATTCATGAAAAGTAATTTAAACCACAAAATACTGTTACACATAGTTCAACATAGTGAATAAATATTTCATGAAAGATTCACAAAATATTTATTCCGAAAGATATAATAATCGAAATGATTACCATGGGAAAGCATATCTAAATAGCTATTTCACTAATTCTCAACTCGCTCGTCAAAGGATTTTTCCCTAATTTTCTGAATAAAAACTCAGATTCTTATGCTTAAAATTGACCTAAGTAAGATCGTGTAGATTTCCAGTTTTGGAGCTTTTGAATTGTTTTTAATAAAATTTTATTTTTCGTCAAATAATTTTGAAATTTGGAATTTTATTAACATTTTGATTTTTAAGAATACATTTAAATTCCTGTTGTCGTACCTTTCGCTTAAGATGATTCGCGTGCACTTTCAATGTGAGAACGTGATTGATTTTATTAACTTAATGCATTTTTGCTGAACTTCAGTTTTTTGTGAAATTTTTATTTTTTAAATTTTTTATAAAACCAAAATTTCTTGTTAATATTCTAGTGAAGACTAGCTGTACCCGCCACGTCGTGGGCATCCTGGCAATATTTTGCTCGATTATGCTTTGTATGTATTCCACACCTATTGTAAGACTTATTTTTATAGAGTAGCACCCAAGGCGAATTCATACCAGGTGTGAGCAGTAGGACAACAACTACAACAAAACAACAACTTTGACATTAGATTAGCAGATATGAAACAATGTATTTTTTGACAAGACATTAGCAAAAAAACGAGAGCAAAAAACAATCAGCTGGGCTATCGACTCCACCTGGTATGAATTCGCCTTGGTAGCACCTATAAAAGAAAAATGCAACTAAACTAAAAACAAAACTAACAATAACAGAATTTTATAGCCACGCTCAAGTCGTAGTATTATAACCAAATTTTAAAAATTAACGTTAAAAAACAAAAATAATGTAATCGCATAATATGTGTTTCACAAAATAACCAAATTATGGAACACGTACGCGACTTAAAAATATTGTTACGTTTTATTTATTCAACAATTGGATATTTCAAAACTAAACACGCTAATAATTATTTTAATTTAAAGACACTTTATTCAGCTTTGTATAAATAACTATAATTGACACTTTTTAACACTTTCTAACATATCTACAAATCACCATTCACGTACAGGTTCAAATAAATACTCATTCGCAATCTGTGTAAATATGTATGTATATGAGCTACTTCTGTAAATTCTGTGCTATAATAAGCAGTACTTTTGTACTGGAAAGCGTAATTTAACTGTTTTTTTCCACTTCCTCTTGGAAATAAGATATTTTTGCGAAAAAAAAGTATTCTATATTGGGATTATGATACTTAGGTACCTCCTCACAAAATTTTGTTAAAATCCATCCCGTAGTTTTAAATTTGCTGCGAACGCAAACGAAAAGCAGACAGGCGACAAACAGATAGATAGACAGATAGACGGAAATGACTTACTATTTTATTATATGTATTGATGTAAAATAAAATTTTAATTCTTTGTTTGACTTTAGATTTTTTTGGCTGTTATTCGTTTTTGTTTTGGGAATTTTCTATTTGTAAAAACTATAAAAAGAAATAGGATATAAGAATTTTAAATTTTTATTATACTCAATAATTGAAAGAGCTTTTAAGAAATTATTGTACACTTATAAACCCTAACCTATTATATTATAGATAGAACCAAGCAGCCATTTTTTCTTTTTTTTATAAAATTTTTATATATATTTTCCTTGTATAGTTTGTATAAATAGAAAAAATATTACAATTGAAATTACCTCGTAGATAGATACGAAGAATGCTGACGACGGATGTAGCGATCTAGCAAATCCATTACATTCTGCTAGTGTACAGTTTTTCTTCATCTCTTTATAATAAAGAACTTAAGCCAGGATAAATATTAATTCATATAAAAATACTTCAAATAGAATTAAATTTAAATTTATTTATTATATTTATCAACGATTTCAATTTGGCTAATTTATGTATCAATTAAATCGTGGAGTCATGTGGATTTCATTGATACATAAATTAGCAACCCCTAATACTTACTCTAAATTGTAAATAATAATTTAATATTAAACAATCATTGTAATTTTTGACCCTTTTGATAATTTTATAACTATGTTTTTTAAGCTTTATCTCTTAAAAAAAAATTAAATTTATTTTTATATTCAATATTTCGACTTTTATATTTAGATTTCTTATTTTATAAAATATTATAAAACTATTTTTATTTTCTGACGATGCTACCCAATGGTATAGCGAAATATCTTTATGGCGACGAAAAAATACGAAATAAGTCAACGAAATGTAACTCAAAATAAGTATTAGGCACAACATTAATAATCCATCAAAAATATTTGAATAATTTAACTCTTGATTGTACTTTCATTGACTGTATCTACCAATATTCACCGCACTTCTAGTTAATGGTGCTTACAAAGGTAAAAAACTGCGCATAGTTTCAAGCTCCAGCTCTTAAAGTACATCTGATACATGACAAAAGGTATTTTTTTACAGTATTTTTCGGTTAATTGACCCTACGGTTAATTGGTTTCCACGCTTAATTGAACCACATGATCGGGCAAAAAAATATTGCATACGAAAACACATGTAAATTTCCTCGGATAGTTGAACCCGGTTAATTGATTTTCCCGCTTAATTGGTTCAAAATTCATGTGATAAAAAATAAATTTCCTCTTACTTTTACCCGGTTAATTGCATTATGTATTATTGAAAAATAATCTGGCATTTTTGCACATACATATTTGACATCATTTGTGAAAAACACTGGGTGGCATCTATACTAATTGAAAACATGTTTATTGCTAAGGAAAAACCGTAAAGTGCACATTTGCGATTTCTTTTAATTCATTAGTATGTATGTACGTAGTTCCAATTATGCGTGATTTCGGTAATTGAACAAACTGTTCAATTAAACGGGTATCGGCTAATTGGTTCCCCGGTTAATTGAACAAAAAGTTGTGCAAATTTTGATGTGCAATTAACCGAAAAATACATGTATATGGAAAGTGTTATGACTTATATCTAAATTTTCATTATTAGCTTAGTTCTGCTGCTTGACAATAGATTAATGTCTGGTAGATTTAAACACGCAAGCTCTAACTCTTCACTAGATAACAGGAAATAAACATACAAATGAGTTAATAGAATTTTTGCCCTTTATATTTGTTGCTTATATATTTATTATGATTGTGCTGCTTGACCGTCTAATGATGTCTAACAAGATTCTCTCTTCAATAATTATGTAAATCAGATTATATATTAGTCCGTGTTAGTAGTGCCAAGTTCAAATAATTCTTGAATTCCAATGATTAGTTTCAAAAATACCTTCCCAATCTAAAATCAATCTAAAATACAGTAAACAAACTTCATCTAGTTATAATCTTGGTGAAGATTAAAACAAAACAAAAATATTTTCTTATACCTTTATTAATACCCAGCAAAAAAAATTGGATTTTTGGAAGCAGTAAAATCTTTTCCTGTCATACAAAATCTCTTAATATATTTTGCCTAAAAAAATGCAGGTTTGTATGACATAAAATGTTAAGTTTTCGAAAAAACAACGATTTTTTACCTTTCGCCTCACAGTAGAGCATACTAAAAAGCACAACTGTAAGGCAGAGATAAACAAATTTCGAATTTACAAGAAGTTACGACGAGTTACGAACTTAATACCGTATGGTTTTAGAACATCTATACTAAGTGGGACAACGCGAACAAATATAATGTCATACGTATTACGTTTATTATTAGTAGAAAACTACAAGAAGTAAACTACGTAACAATTAATTATGTATACTTAACAATTGGTAGTATTGGTACATTTGTAAAGAAAATACCTCAGACATTGAAGTAATAAAAGCTTTGAAGAGAAACATTTTAAAAGAAATGGAAAAGAAGTACGTTGCCAATTTAAGTATTATTCACTACACGGCTTGTTTCCTGTATCCCCCAACCAATTCTTGCCTAAATGAAACCAAGTTAAATGAAGTGAAAGAATTTTGCGTTTCCGAAATTATGAAGTCTGTTTCAACTTCTCCAAGTTCAACTCATTCTACAACATTTAAAGAACCACCGCAAGATTTTCAATTGTTTTTCTCCAATTTAATTCAAACAATGAATCCAGCCGCTACGGAAAGTATATCGGATGAAGTGAATCGTTACAGTCATTTGAAAGTGAATATTGATATGAACTTTGATGTTTTGCTATGGTGGCAAACGCATAGTTCAGAATACCGTCATTTACACAAACTTGCACAACAAATTCTAAGTATTCCTGCAAGTAGTGCGGCTTCCGAGCGCGCGTTTTCAGCTGCAGGTAACATAATAACAGAAAAGCGTAACCGCGTTGGGCCGAAAACAGTAAATAATTTACTTTTTCTGAATTCAGTTTATAAATATGACTAATATATAATATTATTTACTTTTTATTTTATTAATTTTATTATTTTTATAATAAGTGTATATAAATTAAATTAGTTAAAAGCCTAGATACTACTCTTAATTATTAATAAATAACAATATAATAATTTTTCTCATATTAAAATAAAAATCTTCTCTAAAACTACACACATTTGTCAGCAGCTTCTTATACGGACCACTCAAAACACTCAAACTATTTCATTGCTTTTTTGAATCATGGGAATAAACAGAAATTGCAAGCAGTGGCAAGCATATGTTAACAACAGTCTCATTGATATGAATCATGCATTAACAGCATTCATTTTTTTAATGTTAAGTGCTAGCTCAATACTCATTTTAGAAAATGCAAAATGTTGCCGTTTGAATCGTAATCATGCAGGTCTCTGATACGTAAGCAGGTTCGTAAGCGATAACAACTCGACTGTCATTTACAAACCTGCATACGACAAGGCATTACTTTTGCTGGGTATGTACTATTTTGTTTAGCTGCTTTAGGATACATGGCAATAAGTATGCAATGATACACTACCTTTTCATTTTCCTAATAATCCTAAATAATTTGGTTTTTCACCAGCAGGCTTATTGCTTAAAACTCACATGTGTTTTAAGTGTAAATGAATATAAAATGTAATATTGCTTAAATTATGAGTTAAAAAAGATATTAATAACAAAAAAAATTGTTTTGCAACAACGATCCCCTTATTTTATTCGGTATGTGTTTGAGGATGGCCTCAACAACCATAGTCTACAAACAAAATTTATTATGACAAAATAAACAATTTCGTTGAAACATATAGTTTTGTCATGTATTGTGTTTAAAATAAATATTGCAAAAAATTAAATTTGTATTCTCCTCATTTGTATTTGTAGAAAATATTTTAGATTTAATTTGGCTGATAGAAAAAACAATAAACTAAATACGATAATTTCAATGATGCCGAATTTAATGATTAGTTTTATTCACAATGCGCCACAACAGCTGACTCTAAGGATTGATCTGTTAATATTTTTAATTTGCATTGATGAAAGTATTCGGCATAATAAAATAGCTGATTTAAATAAATGAGGAACCATGAGCATTACAAGAGTTACTAATAAATCCGAAAAAGTTATTTTAATACACATACATACATACGAACGAGTACATTAAAAGTATACATATGTATGTATGTACATATATAATAAATTTTTTTTATACATACACATATATTTCTTTTAGTAATTAATCGAAAGATCTGAAGTCCTAGTGCGAATGCAAGGAGATGAAATAATTCAATATATAAAGCAACGTTCTCATGGACATTACAAAGAATTTTTGGTCAAAAAAAAAAATGTTTAGTTGTTCGATAAGGAAAAACGGTTATTTTTTATTTTTAATTAAAAAAGAAAATAAAGTCAATGTTAACTAAATCAATATATGTATGTACATATCAAGTAGAAAGGCCAGAACTAAAATAATTTTAACTTTACAGAACATATAAACATAATAGAAACTGTATTATTCAAAATGTAATTTTTTAAAAGCGTTTGCTTGTGAAAGCGTTACTTTTTGCACTATTGCAACAAATTTTTGTTACGACGTGTATTTGTGTGAAATATATTGAAATTATTAAAAAACTCAATTTCGTCGTTGAGACCATCATATGTATGTATTAGAAAACTATAACATTTTATTTTTCTGTTGCCTAAGCCTTTAAGATCATAAACTGTGCCTTGGATAGGTGTTAAAAGCTTAAAAATTAAAGAAACCCAAAAAATATTTATTAAACCTTAAGCTCTTTTAAATATTTTATATAAGTTTGGAAATATACCATCGCAAATCCTTTAAACATGAGAAATATATATCAAACGTTTAAAGACACAATTGAAGTGAGTGTTGCTATTAGAAAGTTGTTGAAAATTGGAAAGTGTTTTTTTTAGAAGTAATTTTTGTTTTCTATATTATAAACATGCATTATCTGAAAAAGTTTTGAAGATACGATAGCCACTTTGCGTACATGATGTACAATATGCTGTACTATCGCATAAAGCTTACTTAAGTTAAACATTTTATGAAGGTACTAGACGCACTTACTTATTTAAAAACAATATTCTATAATCTTTTCCTTAGAACAATTTTTTTGGTGGTCTACAAATCCAAAAAAATACGTTTTTATTTTCTGATATGATGCTGTTTCGATTTGGTTTTTATTAGATGTTTCCAAGTTTCTAGATAAAAATATAGTTTTAAGGGTTTCTGTTAAAGGGATGGGAGTTAAGTTGGCAATACTGCTTGATACGAGCTCCACTTTGACAGTTCCTTCTTATTTTGTGTTAAGTGGTTTTGCCTTTTCATAGTGAATTAATGTTGGGGGAATATCGAATCAGTCCACTTTTATAACGAGTCCCTTTTCGATCCCCTTCCGTCCATTGTAATTATTGGCAACCGAAATGTAATTTACGGCAACCTTACTTTCTTTGAGTCACTTGCTATAACCAGTCTTTAATCTTAACTTAAGTGAATATAGGCTGTCGACTGGTAACTGTAGAACTTCTTTCTCATTTCGCAATCTTTGGTAATTGCTAGAATATGTTCAAGGCCTAGGTCCCCCATGGCATCCACATTTAAGAAGCTTCTACCAGTGGTCCTAAGTCTTATGCTAGCCAGTGCCGGAAATTCACATACAATATGCGCTGCCGTCTCAGCCTCTTTCAGACACAGTCTGCAAGTATCATCTTCTTCGATTTTCATCTTGCCTAGATAATACTTGAAGTTTCCATGACCTGTCACCAACGCAGTTATTCAGCTTAAGATACTCCTATTATATCTGAGCACCTTACTGGCCTCATAGACTCTGAGCACCATTCGGGCCAGCAGACCCATTTTGTATAAAAATTAATTCAAGTAAACTTTATTTTTTGTTATAAATGAGAGCATTAATTTTTGATATTGACCCTAATGAAATTTTTAAATCATTCTGTTTTATTTAAGTATTTATGTACAGAAAATTCTTTTTATAATTGATTAAAAATAGTATTGAATATAATCACAAAAGAAGGGAAAATATGCTTTTTCAATTGATTTTTTTCCTAGTTTCGGTTTGAATTTTATAAATTTTTTTTGCTGATCAATAAAAAGAAGACAATATAAGAGTACAAAAGCCGGAACAAGCCAGAATACCGTATTTTTGTGTAATGTTCAATCAAAATTTAGCAATTTTTAAGCTTCAGTTAAAATAAATGCAATCTTTGTAACAAATAAAAAATATTATAAACCAATTTTATATATTAAAATTTATATATTTGTAATAGAAAACATACTAAGCTATTATAGAAACTCAACTTCTAGTTCTTGTTGCAAAAAAAATTTAGCGATTATTTTTGTGAAACTAAACTACTTAATTTGTTACTTCAGCGACCCCTTGAAAGAAAAAAGAAAAAGGAGACAATTTCAGTATTTTGTCCCTTCAGCATTTTCCCGATTTTGGATTTTATGAAAAACAGTAAAATTCAAAAAAAGAACTTTTAACAAATTTAATTTTTTTCAAAATTCCGGAAAAATATTCTAAACTTTTTTTGACCCTGCTTTTAGAAAACACAACAAACTGGCAAAAACAGGAAAAAAAGTTGTTTCCATTTTAATTCGAATAATATGACTTTACGTGCAATAAGAAGTCACTTTAACAAAATATTTGCAAAACCATCTAATAAATTATTATTTCAAATAATGTTTGCTACCAGAAACACCAAATTTCGATCTTCTGCTTTGTCTATGGAACAAAGCACTGTGCGACGTGGCGTGTATAGTAATTGCATATGTTGCTAAAAGAAATCTTTCCTTTACTCTTCTCACAATTTTCCGTACAGACACTAAAGCTAAAATTATAATTTATTACCGTGTCGTATAAAAAGTTTTAATAAAATACGATACCCTACTATGTAAATTGCAGTAGAATTTTCATATTCATGCACTTGTATTTATTGTTATTAACAGTGATATTCTCGAATAAAAGAAAAAACACGATTTGCTGTACTGGGTTTCATAAAAAAGCTTTTTTGTTCTCATTTTCAGTAATAGTTGTCATATATAAAATAAAATATAACAGCAATCAATAAAAATAATAGTTATAGTTTTATAGCACTGTAAATCAAATAACTTAATCAGTGATTATTTTGTCTATATCTAGACATACTTATAATAAAACTGTAACAAAACCATTAAACAATTATGTGGAAAATTTTGTTGCTTGTGCAGATATTAATCGAGATGGAATACAAATCACTCTTTTTCAATTTTTGTCTGTCTGCGTTCGCATCACGTAAAAACTACTAGATATATTTTAATAAAATTTTGGGAGAAGCTACTTACTACCTGGGTTTAAATTTAGCAAGAGTATCCTATATTTTCGGTAAAAAAAACTCTTCCCAAGAGAAAATTCAGATAAAATAATAAAAATACGCAATTTTACCCATTCCATGGTACTGCAAACTTGCCAGCGGAAAATTTTAAACACTATTTACAGCACTCTACAATAATCTTAGAATTTTAAACAATTATCCAGGGATGGGTAGCTGTATATAAAATAAATACTTAAACCATATATCTAGCATTATAGTCTTAAAATTTTGCGTGAATTGCTTTTAAAGCAAAACCGAATCGGACACGGGCTAGTATTATAATAAAAAAAGATTAAAGTAATAGGTTAGTAAATCCGACGCCTAAACTTTTGCTCATTTTTCCCATATTATTCCAATGACAAAATTGGGGTCAGGTTGGAAGATGGAAGGGTATTGATATAAATGAATTGTTAACACCACAGACATTATAATGATGAGGTTTGAAAAGCGGCACCACCGGCAAAACTACAAAAACAACTACAAATCAGATATTTTAAAATTACATTTCACTCTTCTGGGTGTTCTGTAAATCAAATTCACCTCACTTTACTTACGAGTACATAAACTTTGTCTAAAGTTAATGGAGCAGAATTTAGATTATTTCAATAAATATTTCCTTTCTTTTACGAGATGTTTTTAACTTTAAAATATATTATTAAAATTTACCACTCGTTTTTAAAAGCGAGTCGGTTAACATAACAAGGCTAAAAATCTTTGCTCGTCTTAACATTTTATTAATATATCGTTATACTATAATCACACATGGTCTTTTGCTATTGATTCTTGTTTGTATGTGCTATTAGAATGATTAAACTTAGTATGGCTTAAGTCCCCATTTGCACGAATATATTGTATGGTTTAATCAAAATTATATACTTTCAATTCATCTAAATGATTTTCCTTATTTTTTTTTTTTGTTACGCTCACTATCCACGATTTTTTACGATTATTTTTACGATTATGTTTCATTAAAAACGATTTCTTTCTACTTTTCCACATCCCCGCCTGATTTTTACAGTGTCACCGTTTTTATCACATAATTGAAACTTTTGACTTTTGTGGTAATTTTTCTAGTTTTCATTATTCTTATTAATTTTTTTAGAGACCATCTGATTTTTTAATGCACTGCTATTTTATGATGGTATTGTAATTTTCAAACAAGACAAAAAAAAAATTTCAATGTTAAGCACATACATATTCCTTTGATATCGCAAATTAGGTTGAATCGAGGAAGGCAGCTACGTATGTAGTTACATATAATAATTACTATTAAGCCTACTGACAACATATTATTTATTGTAATGAAATAAATGTTTTGCTGCTTTAATTTGTTAACCAACACTGTCAACAATTTTCAGCACAATATGTATTTAACAAACAGCAACTTTTCACCCGGGAGTGAAAAAAAGAATTTAAACACACGCAGAAGAAACCACACATTCATAGCAATACCATTCCGTGATGCCAACTTTTTAGAATTCGATAAAAAACACGTAAATATGCACTATGTTTTTTATTCTTTACATTTGTATAGAAAAGTTCTGAACAACCTGTTTACAAACATACATACATATACTTTAATGCCCATGTTCATTAAAAAGATTTGGGTTTAAAAAAAGCATATTAAGTAAGTTTTGTATGGAAATTTGTCTAAATAAACCTTTTTAGAGTAAAAAAAATTTCGATTTTAAATTTAGCTTAAGCTGATCCGAGTACTAATAAAGCAAATATTCACTGTTGATTGTTATTCTTTTGTCTAAGCTTAATGCCTATATTCAAAAAATATAATTTGGTTGTAGAAAAGCTTTATTAAGTCAATTTATTGTTGAACCATTATTAGAACAAAAATATTTTTTTAAATATGACAGGCCCATTATTATAACTTGCCCAAAGCTAAAGTTAGGATTTCATCGTTACTATAAATTGCCTTTAAAGTTAACAAGTTATAACAATGCGAAATGTAAAAATATATTTTCTGCTTCCCCAAAATTTGAGCCAAAAACCAGGCTTACCCGTAACACAAAAAGTTCAGTAAAATTATAATAATTTAGGTTAATAGCACGCTATTAAATTCAATTAAAGAAATTTAATTTTTTAACAAATTATTTTATTGAATAAAAAATAATATAATATAAAAAAAAACATTTTTTACGACAAAAAAACTTGTAGCTTTTCTGTCTCAACGCTATAAACGCACTGTCTTATGCAACCAAGTTGCTCTTCCTAACTGCTCTTCTAATTGCACTTTAAAACTTTGGTGGTTGTAACTTTAATTAAATATTAAAAAATAAATAAGCAAAAAAACAACCGAATTTGGCGAAAATGTGAAAACCGTACAATACGGTCCCGTATATAATCTAAGACGGACAAGAAGGAGGTTAGACCAAAAAAATATGTACACCCCTGAATAAGAGAAGCATACATCGGTTTTGAGCTACGTTCCTCTCAGAGGATCCAAAAACATCGGCAGTACCAATAGACTGGTAGCTAAAATATCTGAAGTAGTAGTTTTTTATCTCCAGAGTATACGGAACTTCTTGCACTCACTCAACGTCACAGCAGAGACAATTTATTTTATAATAAACAAAGTGGACTACCTGAAAATATTGTTACGAAAGAAGAATTTATTCATTATAGGCTCTGAACCACAATACTCTCGAACAACAACAACATTAATGGTTTGTTTTCTTACAATGATGAAAGATAGAAACATTAAAAAGTAACGCCTTAAACAAACATTCGCATATACACACACACACATTAAATAAACACTCATCAGTTAAATACACAGCCATATGCATAAATACAACCATAAACAAATAAACAGCCACACATACACTTACAGGTATAAAAAAAAAATAAACAGCCACACATACAGGTATAAAGAAATAAACAACCACACAAACAGAAAACAAGAGCAATAACAATCGAACCTGCCAGATTTGTCTGGAATAGAACATTCTGGTGCTTTTAAATCACCTATATAAGTGAATCGTTTTGGCGAGTAGTATGGCAGTATTAATTTAAAAGTCAAAGAGTTAAGTTGTCGAATTTTAAGAGTGTTTAACAGTTTGCTGTATTTTTGAACAGTGGTGTTAAGTAAATAAAGTGACTTACAGTAAAAGTAATAACAGTGTGTATTTATTTTGCAATTAAAAGAACCCAACGTAAAGTAAAAACGTAGCAATTGGTGACAGAAGTGAAATTGTAAAATAAAATAACTTAAAAAAAATAAAATAATAAACAACAATGAAATTTGAAGATCTTAAAGTGGAGCAGCTGAAAAAGGAGTTGAGTAAGCTGGATTTGTCCACAACAGGTAACAAAACAGAACTGCAGAAGAGGCTCATAGATGAATTCAAGCGTCGTAGCATGGACATTGGCGCATATGAGTTCGATGAAAAAGAGGTGGCAGAGGTATGTAGCCGTGAAACATCAACAGCAAGTAGCATGGACTTCAATACGATGTTTGCCGCTATGATGGAGAAAATGGGAGAAGTTCAGGAAGCTTCTAGAGCAAACAGCGGAAAACTGTTAGCTGAAGTAAGAGATGAAGTTCAGGAAGCTTCTAGAGCAAACAGCGAAAAACTGTTAGCTGAAGTAAGAAATGAAGTTCACGAAGCTTCTAGAGCAAACAGCGAAAAACTGTTAGCTCAAGTAAGAGGTGAAGTACAGGAAGCTTCTAGGGCTAACAGTGAGAAACTAGAAAAAGTTAACGAGAAGCTACAGGAAATTTCTGAGACCTTCAATAAGCGAGTAGATGACGTAGAAATCAAGGTCAAGATGAAAAACTATCCGGCCTGGAAAGAAAAGTGAATCTTTTAGAAACTAGTGGCGTCGAAGTACAGGTAAAGGATGTCGATGTAAAGCTGCAGCAGCTTGAAAACAAAATTATGAGCCTGGAAATAAGAGAAGCTCCAGCACGAGTAGTGACTGAAAACACAAATAGGATAAAAGCTCCCAGTTTCGACGGCACCATACCCTTCAAAGTCTTCTAATTTTTGTTTGACACAGTGGCCAGTAAAAGTCTATGGAGTAATGAAGAAAAAGCGATTGAGCTGATTCTGGCACTTAAAGGATCTGCAGCAGAAGTCCTCGAAAGCCTACCAACAAGCTGCAGGAATAATTATGAGGACATAATGGTGGCTTTACAGCGCAAATATGGCGGCGATCATAAAAAGGAGCTGTATAAAATGGAGCTACGTGGCAGGGTACAGAGAGCAAATGAGACGCTTCAGGATTTCGCCATGGAGATAGAGCGCTTGGTGCAGCTAATATACCCTGGGGAAAACCATCCACTTCGAGAACAGTTCAAAGTGGAGGCATTTGTTAATGGTATTCGTGACCCAGATATTAAGCACGCAGCTTGCAAAACTCATCCTTTGCTGAAACCATTACTTACGCTCTGGCTCAAGAAACAGCAAAAGTCATTTCGCGACCGCAGTCATACAAAGTGCGAAAAGTTGAAGTAGCTGCTGAAGATGAGAAAACAACAATGGACGACATAAAGCAAATAATTGAATCGGTAAAGAAAGTCTTAGCTGAAAGACAAGGTAAGACAAACGCTAAGTGCTTAAATTGCGGTAAAGTCGGCCATTTTCAAAGAAACTGTAAGGCAGCAAGAAAACGAACCAGATCTGTTTCGCCGCCAAGAAACAATAAACGTGCGACTCACAAAACATCTCAAGAGTCATTAAACTAAAGAGAGCTAGCACTACGGGGCATGCGCTAGCTCCCACAACCGAGGGCCTTACAATCTCCATATCTGTGATGCAGCAGCAAAACAGCAATCTTACTGCAACGGAGGAAAGCGTATTCTGACAATAGACACGGGAGCGTCGCAGTCTATAATAAGGCCCGATTTAGTAAAGGGAAAAGTGGAACAAATAAATAATGTAAGTCTGCGCAGCGCTACCGGAGAATTTGCCACTGTCTATGGTAAGGCCAAAGTCAGATTAACTATAGCCAACATGAGTGTGGGCCATGTGTTTATTGTTGCCGATATTGTGGACGAAGTTATTATTGGCGCAGATTTTATGATCATACATGGAGTCGATCTGCGCATGGGGCAACAAATAATGATCTGGTGAAACGTCGAAATACCCCTTGATATCGGATATGTGACTAAATCTGCAGTAAGGAAGCTAGTTGCTGTAGCATCCTAGAAATTACCACCTCAGGCAGAAACTGTGATATGGACACGTATGGAGGAAGATTGTGAGGACACCCGGTTGTGGGTGGTAGAACCATCAGGAATTAAGAGTGAGACAATTACAGCAAAAGCCCTCGTGAAAACCTGTAAGAATTTTTTTTTGAATTCATATTTATTTATTGTATCTTCAACATGTTTGAACTAACAATAATTACTCATATCTTAAGTCTAAAATAAAATATACTTTTTAAGTCCAGCCAGTGCAAGACAAAAAAAAATGTATGTTCCACGATTGTTGAATTATTTACGGGTCAACCCTCTATTGTACGGCCAAGAAAAGCAGTATCTCTTCTTTTTAGTCTAATGTAACCAGGACCATTAAGAATGTTACGCGCCAGTGGATTTGGATGAGTTTCAAGCTTTGTGAATATTAGAGTTTTTGATATACCAGGGGGCAACTGTGATCATTCGAAGAATCTTATTTTGGCGCTTTTGTATTTTTTCAACATTGCTAGCTGAGGCAGTACCCCATAATTGAATCCAATAGCACCAAATTGGTTTAAGTATCGACTTGTAGAGTAGTAATTTGCAATCTAAGCTGAGGATAGAGTTTCTGCCAATAAGCCAGTTTAGTTGGACTGCTTTTAGCTTCATTTGTGTCAATTTGGATTCTATGTGGCTTTTCCAAGTAAGAATGGAAAAATTCCTGTGAGAGTGTTAAATCTATCCAACAGTGAAAAGGTAATTGGTAAAAACTCTCAGATAGCCCAATGTACACCAGCAGAGGCCATAATTAATTGCGAGAGAAACTCGAACCTTAAAAG
Organism: Phasia obesa; assembly: GCA_949628195.1. Lineage (NCBI taxonomy): Eukaryota > Metazoa > Arthropoda > Insecta > Diptera > Tachinidae > Phasia > Phasia obesa. The sequence goes on along the minus strand of OX451218.1, from coordinate 60,194,547 downwards.
CTGTCAACTAAAGATCGCGAAATACTAGCAGAACACGTGGGGACATGGGTAGCAGAGCTGAAGCCACCTGACAGAAACAAAGCCAAGCAGCTGCTACGAAAGTACGCCTCTGTCTTCGCCCTAAAAGATAAAAGCCAAGGTAGAACGGCATTAGTGAAGCATGAAATAAATACTGGCGAAGCGAGGCCCATAAAAAAAGCCCCCAGGAGCATTCCCCTAGCCAAGCGGAGTGAAGTAAAGCAGCTAGTCAACGAAATGGAGCGAGACGGAATTATCTAACCGTCTTCGAGTCCTTGGAGCTCGCCGGTAGTTTTAGTAAAGAAGTAAGATGGCAGCACTAGATTCTGCGTTGACTAAAGAAAGCTCAACGATGTTACCAAAAAGGACAGTTATCCGCTACCAAGAATCGATGACACCTTGGACACGCTAGCAGGAACCAAGTGGTTTTCTACGCTAGATTTACAGAGCGGTTACTGGCAAGTCGAGATAGCTGACAAAGATAAAGAAAAAACTGCTTTTAGTGCTTTCGATGGTTTATGGCAGTTTAATGTTATGCCATTTGGTCTCTGCAACGCTCCAGCCACCTTCGAGCGTTTAATGGAACGAGTGTTAAAGGGACTCAATTGGAAGTCATGCCTGGTGTATCTGGATGACATAATTGTCATCGGAAAGACCTTCGATGAACACCTAAGGAATATGGAAGAAGTCTTCAGGCGTATATCAGCGGCTGGACTGAAGCTCAGTGTTAAAAATAATGATGATGATTTGTGCCAAATTTTGCTAGTGTTGCTGCGAGCCTACATGAGCTAACCAAAAAGTCGCGACCTTACCAGTGGAGTGAAGCAGCCGAGGAAGCATTCCAGAAGCTCAAGGGATTGTTGTGTGTGGCACCTATCCTGGCATATCCAGTAGCTGGGCAAAAATTCATGCTAGACACAGATGCAAGCGGATATGGAATAGGAGACGTGCTGTCGCAAGTGGTAGATGGGACAGAAAAGGTTATAGGTTACTACAGCAGATTACTTTCGAAGCCTAAAAGAAACTATTGCGTAACGCGACGAGAGCCTCTAGCAGCATTGGAGGGCATAAAACACTACCACAAGTTTTTGTATGGCCAACATTTTACGTTGATGACAGATCATGCCGCACTCAGGTGGTTGCTGCAATTCAAGAGCCCTGAAGGACAGCTTGCACGCTGGATAGAGCGACTTCAGAGCTATGACTTTAGTATTGAGCACAGAAAAGGAGGCAAGCATAACAACGCAGACGCCCTTTCTAGGCGGCCATGTGATCTGGGGTGTAAGCATTGTACAAAGGCGGAGAGAAAAGAATTCGTTATTGATGTTCGGCTTACACATTTAAAATCTAGTGAAAACTGCCGACTGCACAAAGAAACGATCCCATATTGGCAAAAATTATAGCAGCTAAAGAGGAAGACAGAAGACCGACGCGAAGTGAGATCTCACCAGAAAGTCCGCTGGCGAAGGCATATTGGGCCCAGTGGAACAGTCTAAGGTTGAAGGATGGCTACCTATGTCGCACCTGGGAAAGCAGAGACGGCAAAACTGTGCTAGATTTAATCGTCGTGCCATCCTCCAAGATCAAAGAGGTCATGAAACAATTCCACAATGGTCATAGCGGAGGTCATCTTGGTGTAACGAAGACGCAGGAAAAGATAAAACAATGGTTCTATTGGGTCGGCTGTCAACAAGCCATAGCCGAGTGGATAGCCAATTGCCAGGAGTGCATTGCTAAATTTGCCTGCAGATTTAGAGTTTGGTGTTAAGCCAACATCAGCAGAAGGAGACGGCGAAAACTCTAGTCAGGCACAAAGGGACCTTCAGGAGATTCACGAATTCGTGCGGAGTCAGATAAAATTAACCAGTGATAAAATGAAAGCCAGATATGATCGAGCTGCCAACTCTGAGGGATTTAACGAGGGACAACTGGTTCTACTTTTTAACGCACAACGGAAGAACGGATTATCACCCAAACTACAAACTCATTGGGATGGACCTTATAAAGTAATAAAACGGCTAAATGAGTAGGTTACAGAATACAGAAGTTTCAGAGCTCAAGATCAAAAATGAAAGTTGTGCACTTGGAGCGGCTAGCCAACTATGGAAAAGGCACATCTGTGCCTGTTCGGGACGAACAGGTTTGAGAAGGGGGTAGTATTACGAAAGAAGAATTTATTCATTATAGGCTCTGAACAACAATACTCTCGAACAACAACAACATTAATGGTTTGTTTTCTTACAATGATGAAAGAAACAAACAATAAAGAGTAACGCCTTAAACAAACATTCGCATATACACACACACACATTAAATAAACACTCATCGTAAAGTAAATAAACAACAACGTAAAGTAAAAACGTAACAATATTAAAGGATAACTTAACACTATCAATCATATATAGAAATAAATGTATAATTATAAATGGATATTATTGCCTGGTTCAGGAAGAACATTATTGCTTAATAGTAAGAGAGCTTTTATATGTTAAAAAGTGCTGCCACACACTCTATGGCCTTAATCCTATGGTGGATCTGTATGCGTATATGGAGACAAAACTTTGCGAGTGCCAGGTTAAATGTTTAAGATTTGCTTTTTAGGAGATGTGAGAAAATATATGTTCATTCTATGGGAACAAGATTTTTGTGTTCGTGCTCTACGTGGTCATACTCAGTACTAGTTTTTATTCCAGCACTTATTTCAGAACTTTCTTCTAAAGGAAAAGCTGGTGTAAAAGCTGTTACAAGTAAGTGGTATTAAAATTGATTTTTATGGAAAGTTGATTATTTTGCCTTTGCTTTTGGTTTTAGCTTTTCTTCAAAAGCCATGCTTATTTTAAAAAGCCAAAGTGATATTTTTGTAATGTAAATTCATTCCTATACGCCACTTCCTCTGACGCCAATTATAATACGACTTTTTACTCGCAGTAATTACTACACACTTTTGTTAGAAAAATTTGTATTAATGAGAATTTAAAAAAAAATTAAAGCCACTAACTAAAAATAAACAAGCACCACTATAATACCTTTTCTTCTTTTAGCACTAACGCTAAAAAGGTGGCATTTGCAGGCATCAAAAAGTCGGCATTCCATATGAACAGCGCAGTAAAATATTTATTAACTCAATTCAAATTGTTGGTTACGAATAAGTAGAGAAACTGTGAAAAATAAAAAATTGATTTTAAAATTTTAGCAATTTTATTTTCGTTGAGCAAGTGAAATGTACATATATTTTTGCCTTTTTGGCAGCTAAAAATTCAATTTGCTGGCATGTGTCTGGCAGTGTTTTTTCTTGTTTCCTGTTCAATAAAACATTTTTTTTTTGATTTTATTTAGTGATTTGTTTTTACAGTTTAGAAAGAATTTGTGTTCATAAACAAAAATATCAGTATTTGGCAAAATAAAACAATGCACAGTGGGGCAGAATTAACTTATTTTGAAAATAATGCAGTCATTTGTAAAGGGCTAATCCGATAAATACAAAATAGCAGACTATTTGGGAAATTCGCACTTATAATTTTTAGAACTTGCCATTTCTTCATTTTTTGATCGATTTAAAATTATCTCAAGCAACCACACGACACGTTTCATGCGCTGAGATTTTAAAAACAAAACGTACACTAGTACATTGTGCCCCACCTCCAACTAATTCAAATTCAATTATGTGCCCGAAACCTAAACAACAAATTCCATCTGATATATTGAGAATCTAGCGAAGTCGTTAAACAGCTTTATGAGTAACATGATGCAAGAAACGCTAAAAATGCAATCTATGATGTTGCCCGCAGTACTTAAGAAACCGTGAACTGTTTAAAATATGTTTTTAGAACGCTAACGGCTTATGCCGAAACAGAAATGAACTCGAGTACTCGATTTCAGAGACCCCTTTAACAAAAAGTTGCATTTTTGTTATATGATACTAAGGACCCCCGTGCAGAGCATGGGATAGTTCAGCAATACTAATAAAGGCTCAAATTAAATATCATTTACTGTGTGATTTTGGTGAGGACTACCTTCAAACAACAAACAACTGCATTGAAGAATATCAGCAAAACTTCGTTATTTCTTCGATTTATTCACCTCCTTGGTTTCAAATTTCAAAAAGTCAATATAGCGACTTCTACAAATCACCAGGTCCCTGTTTCTCGGCATCAGGCGACTACAACGCTAAACATACGTTTTAGAGGATCAAGACTAATTTTTCCAAAAGGCCGTGTTTTGTTTGACACATTTGGCCACAATGGAAGATATCGTATCATCAATGAAAAGCACACGCATAAATAAGTTAAAATGCAGAAAATATTGTACCACTCATTGCTCGGAAAATATATTGCTAATAACAACAGCGTCTGACTTGATAAAAATATCAAATTAGCTGTCCTTCATGCAACAGTAACCTGACAACAAACAAGACATATACAAATCTATTCTATAGATTTCGATCTCCTTAACTTAAAAGTAGACTAAAAGAAATCACGAAACGGCTAAAAGATCTACTACAGTACCGTAGAACTGTATCACTACAAAAATTCCCTGCGAACCTTGCGTTGATGCTGGTCATGAAATGATACATGAAAAAGGCTAAAGCACCAATTCCCCTTAGGATTGACTTACGATATATAGAAAGGTCTAGTTTAACCTCTAAAAGGCCTATGGTTTTTACAAAAGAAGTAACAAGATGATAATGGAACTTCCTCAGGTAGCAGATAGAATAATTATATTTATTGTTAATGCCATTCTACGCCTAGAATATTTTCCCCGATCTGGAAGTTTTCTCTTATTACTGTGATATCTAAGACAGGAAAAGATCACACATAGGTAGAATCATATAGACCAATAATACTATCAACACAGCTGAGGCGAGCAACGAATTTTTAGTTCCAAATATTCGGCGTAAATAATAAAATACATTTGTATATATGAAAATGCACACAATCAGTGCGTCGAGGAAATTCGCAGTACGTGACGAACTCTGATAAGTTTATTTATGTTTCTTTCTGCCCGTTTTTCTTAAACAATTTTTAAGTCTTTTAGTAAATAAAGTTAGATGATGTTTTTTCTTCTTTCTTTATAGCAAAATATACAGTAGATATTTAATGGCATAATTTTGTTTTAAGTTTATTTTTTATATTACTTCTCTTTTAATTTTGTGTTTTTTTTTGCGAAAATATGGTCACAATATCAGCTGATAATAATTGTAAACAAAAATTTATTTATAAATTAATTAATTTATGCAATTTGGTGAGGAAGTGAAAAATAGTGAATTTTTATATAATCTGGTACCAAAGCATATAAAGATGTTCAGAAAAATATAAACCTGCAAAGAATTGCTACTTCTTTAAATTTTGTTCTTCGTGATTGTTTTATTGACGATGGATTTGTCGAAGAATTCGTTAAAAGTGGTTTTACACGACGTGTATTTGTCATATGACTTGTCAGTTTGATAACCCATATGTAATTTCATGTGTTTGTCAAAATAGCCATTTTACATACGGTTTACAATTATTGCTTTCAAACGTACATGTGTAATTACATCTGACATAACCTATAATTTATAATTTTTCCGCCACACAGTGTTATATTGCCAACCACAGCTGATGCAAAGATGCAAACGTAGTGCTTTTACCATGCTTTTAGTGCTTTTGGTACCAAAAAAAAAAACCTAAAATAGCAAAATATCAAGTTGGCATTACAGGATTTCAGATGCTTTGTCACATCAAAATAGAACACGTTCTAAATGAAAAATGTCGTATGTATTGTACACATGGAAAATACACATGTTATGTTTAAAAGGGCTCACACGACGTGTTTAGAATTTACACATGCACAAGTGACAAGTCATATGACAAATACACAAATCTCTTGGCAAAACTATTTTAGAAAATACTAATTAGTAAGTTGAACCCAATTTTGAGCAAAAAAGGACGTATTCCGCGCTAATTCCGTTTTAGAAGAGAGCACAGCACTATTAAACATAGATTAAAAAATGTAGTAAAAAAGGCTTTCGAGGAAAAAAGATATTATTCTGCGCTTTTCATAGACGTTTCTCAACTGTTCGACAAAGTATAGTATGATAGCCTAGTTTGCAAAATTTTCAATATCTGGTAAAAAGTTATTTAACTGGTCGTAAGTTTGTACTTAAAGAAGGAGTTTTGTTAAGCTCGCCTTAACCAAACAAAGCCGGAGTTCCCCAAGGTAGCATTTTGTAACCTATTTTATATTTGCTGTAGACATCCGATATGCCAACTAGCAATAGAGTCCGCACATCAATATTTGCTGAAGAAATTGCTTTTCTAAGCATTCGTGAAAGCCCTCAATACTTACAAGACCATATACATATGTATAAGTATTTTATTTGGGATTATGGTTAAAAAGATGGAGAATAAACGAACTGAAATGTTGTCATTTTAACTTAACTTTCAGACTACGTAGAGTCTCATGCCCTCCTATTCCAATAAATAACCAATCCATACCTCAAGAATTAGAGGTTAAAAACCGCGACATACATCTCGATAGATATACATTTTTTTTTTTTGATAAAAGTGTGATACATCGCCGCCCTTGGTAAAAGTGAATGGTGCCCAGATAATCCTCTGTTGTGCTGGTGTCAATACTTAGATCAAACGGACTAGCCATTTACAAATAGCTGTTGTATTAGCGAAATATTTTGATTTTGATTTGGGCTACAACCTGACAATTTCTGGAATTTTTAAATTCCATTTCTAATAAAAATCACATAAATTAATCACAAAAAGTTTTGCCACAATTTACTGTAATAGATGTCAGTTAAGGTTTTTTTAAGTTTACATATTTTTATTAAAAAACACAAGTGGTTGAAATGTGAAAATCTTCCTTTATTATATATTTTTTTTAATTAAATTTTCATCTCGTAAACTAATAAATGCTCAGTAAGTATAACAATAAAACAAGTAAAAGTCTTACAACAACTAAGTCGTTTTGAATCTTGTATGCCCTTCACCTTGATGATTTATTACCTGACATTGTTATGCTTTTTAATTTAACTTGTACAAATATAGGATGTATAAAATAAATTACACGATAAATTAAAATAGTGGAAAAATTACTCGAAATTGAACACGAGAAATTACTAATTTTGAATCATTCATTGTTCCCCACGGACATTATGAACTCCCACCCAATTAACACCAATTTGTGAAAGTAAACATAACAATTCAGTATAGTAATCATTTATCTAATATTTAATTTAATGGAATTACATATTTAGATATGAAAGATATGTTTATTTTTAGTTAGGCATAAGTCGTCACACCTGATTTATTGCAAAGAGAATTGGAAAATTCGGATACTACCAGAGGGTATTTTTGGTAAAATGTTTGGGTCATAAAATTTTGATAATATAATGAAATATTTTTAATAAATCGGGCCACTACGTGAAGTTAAAATTTTTGTGTTACTTTTTTATTGTGTTTCGATATAGTGAACATTTTTTGATGAAAATTCAATAAAATTTCGCTTAATTCCCGTTTTATGTTAGCTTTTAGTTTGGTGATATTGATGATATTTAGTTTTTTGGTAAAATGGTTAATGAATGGTTGAAGAGAAGATCTTCCATTTTTTGTTTTGGAATTTTGACTTTTCCTCAGAAAAACAGTTTCCACTCCGGCAAAAAAATGGACGGAAAGAATAATGTATATTTTTACAATTTACCTCTATTTACAACTTAATCTATTTTGTTATTTTTCTACATAAATAAAATTAAATGTCGTTCGTTGGTAATCGCATCACTTAAGAACGGCTGCACCGATATGGCTAATTTTTTTAAATCTTTATCATAACTCAATTTTACCCACCTTTAAAGCTTTAAAAATATTAGAAAATTTTGAATTTACTCTCCGCAAGAATATACAACTATTTTGATTATTTTCACATAGCATACAGCAGGCTACAACCTGTTAAAACTAAAATACACACGTTTATATGAATGCAATTATTTTGACGACTTCACATGGCTAATATTGTCTATTTGTTTAAAGCATTAATAAAAAATCCGTCAAGTGCGAGTTAGACTCACACACGTAGGGTTCTGTACTATGTTCAGTACAACTTAAAAATTCAAGTTGTTAATTTTTTATGTGTTATGGGGCACCCTTTAATTTAAAAATTAAAATCATATTATTATTGGAACACTTTAATTTTAATTTTAGTATTTGTTGTTATAGCGGCCATTGTAATACGCTTTCTATAAAAATATCAGGAGCCTAGCTATTGCGGTTCAATAAATAAGGTAAGGTAATCACTAATGGACACCCTTAAATTTTTATTAATTGTTATAGAGGCCGAAGTAACACATCCACTGTAAACATTTCAAGAGTCTACCTATTACGGTGTATAAAATAAGGCTATTTAAGTCAACTCATGTCACTGTCTGAACACCCTTTAATTTTATTATTTGTTATAGCGCCCATGGCAATTTCCTTTGTATAAATATATCAAGAGTCTACCTATTACGATTCAATAAATAAGGCGCTATAAATGCAAATCACGTCACAGTCGGAAAACCCTTTAATTTTTACTGCTTTTTATAGAGATAACAGTAATACGCAATTGAGAAATTATATTTAAAAAATTAGACCACATTCTCGCAAATAATTTTTACCATTTATCTCTTCTACCGTCATAAATAGACAATTGAAGTTAAAACAATGATGATGTTACTTTGACCACAATAACTAGTACAAAAAAATATATCCTATATTTTTACTGTCCCTTTAGGTGTTGTAATTTATGTATACGACCTTACTTTCGGATGCGTCAAGGGCGTCATCACAACTATAAATATTTAAAATCAGAAATTAAAAGATGATGATATTTCATGTATGTATATGACATTATTTTTTAACCATTATAGATAGACACTTAGAAATATACCCTTATAATAGACCCAGTTGTGTCAGCCTTTTTAAACGATCGTTTTAGTAAAACAGAGCTTGCGTTGTATATAACTTGAATTAAATTGACTAGGAGGGGCCAAACAAAAAATTTCAGGTAATCAGTACAACGCAAATTAAACCCATTTCACAGCAAAACAGAAATGCAAGTATGTTTTTTTTCAGCAACATATGTAAGTATTATGATAGGTTTAGATCAATTGATTGCCCAATTATTTATTAAAATTAAACTCCCTAATCTTAAGACAGATGTCATATGTATGAACGACATTCAAACGTTATTATAACAAAAAAATAAAAGTGGACTTTAATGATTAAGGCATTATTTATGGTAAATTCATCAATTTTAAATCCTGATTTATATATGTGCAAACATGCATTAATATGATGCTAGCAGTCTGCATGGCTAAAAGTTAGATGCATTTAAGTCTTCTTTTGATAATACCAGTATTGATGTTATTAGTGCAACTTGAATATTTATTATATTTTGAGCATTATTATTTTTTGAGTATAAAACGATACAATTCTACAATTTCAAAGCCTGCTCACAAACTGTTTGAGTTAAAGTGTATTTTAATAAACTTTAAACGATACAAGGGAGCTTGTTAAATGAGCAAATATTTAATAAAAACATATTTTTTTTGATGATTAAATTAAAAATATAATAAAATACAGGTCATTCAGTCAATAAAATTAAAAGTAGAAAAAATAAAGAAAGATAAAGTATAAGGCTCGTAAGAGCTTTTTAAAGATCTGTCTTTCAACAATTATTTTAATATTTGAAGGTAATGAATTCCATAGTTTTATGGCATTGACAAAGAAAAATCTGCTAGTGTTTAAGTAGTTGTATCTAGGTAGTACTAACGTTACATTTCTGGATGACCTTCCGAGTGAAATTTTGTTGTAAAAGTATGCCGGTGACTAGGTATGTATTAATTTGTGCAAAAATAGAAGATTGCGCATGCTGAGGTAGGCCACTATGTCGCATACAAGAATCATAGTTCTCCAAGATGAAATACTACTGAATATCTGTATGCCATACACATATCGTGTAGCATTATTAAATGAGACTTGCAACTTATGCAGTGAGAACGAGTCAAATTTGCTGTACACCTCTGCAAGACTAGTCGTAAGAGGTAGAAGTAGTTGTATAACATGATAAGGACGAGTTGGTATGAAAACCTAAATATTTGACCTTTTCAACATAAGCAAGCCTGGTGTCACCCAACCTAACAGTTGGAAGCTGGTTAAAATGGAGTGTGTTCCTGCTAATGGGTTACAGCCCGTTTGCCTTAGCCCATGTTCAGACAGCCTTTAGGTCCTCATTAAGTTTGTAACACATGTCATCAACAAGACGGCTAGATATGCATAAACTTTAACAAAATTGACTACACTAAATATGTCATTTATATAAATGCTGAAAAGCAAAGGTCCTAAAACTGAGCCTTATGGAATTCCAGAGGTTACATCTTTAAGCATTACTCCCTTGAACCAACAACTACCTTTTGAACTCGCTGAGATAAGTAGTTGCTTATTAGGAATATTGCGCTGCGATCAAAGCCAAAAAAGCATTCTAGTTATCTGCAAAGAAGTGAATGATCAACTTTCTCAAAGGCCTTTGAAAAATCCAACCATCATATCATACGCTGGTCTTATATCATCAAGTACTTTTAGTACTGCGGTTGAACATGGCTAGAACGAAACCCTGATTGTAGGGGAGACAGCAGACCATCATTCATTTGACGAGACATAATTGTTTCAAATACTTTTCCAAGAACCGAAAGTATACTTATGGACCTGAAATCACTTGGGTCGTTCGGGGTGTTTTTTTTGCCACTGGTGTAAATTTACCAATTTTCCACACTTTTGGAAAAGTTGAAGTAGTAAAGCAGTGATTAATTATATGGGTAATTGTTCCAACAATTACGGAAGAATTATTTTTATTTTTTTGCTTCTCTAGTAACCAAATTAGCATGATTTCTAGCTATCCTATATGATTCTGTCTTAAGTCAAGGATTTTTTTCCATTTGTTATAAGCCTGATTGCGCTCCCGTATTGACTGATTAACGTCAGAATTAAACTATGGGCAAGAACAGTTTTTGATGCAAAAACTACGTAGTGGTACATGTTTATTATAGATGTCTAGTATTGATGAAAGAAATACATCTAGCTTTCTATCTAATGTAGATTCATACCAGCAATCATTCAAATTACTGTAAAAAAGGTCAGAATATAACAAAGGATAATGGATTGATTTAAAGTCTCCATACATTATAATACGAGAAGTCTCATTTTGATTGAGATTGATATTAAGAGAGCAAAACAATGGGTCATGAACCGACACAAAAGATATTTGATCAAATAGCAATAAATAACTATTATCCGATAACAAAAAAAAACCAAGTAGACTTAAGTTACAATTTGTTGAAAATCGTGTGGTCATTTGCTGATTAACAATCGACAGTCAAACCAAATTTTGTAAATTTGCTTTGTGATTATCATCATTGAAAATGATGTCTTTACATCGAAAGCACTCGCCAAACGTACCAAAACAACATCCAGTGACGACGGTCTTCACCTAAAGGTATGACAACAGTATTAAATATATGCTTATTCTAGTTCTATAAGCCCTAGGAAAATAGATAATTTTATAGAAGATTTCTTACGCTTTAATTTGATATCAATCATGAAAAAAACAGATTAAAAAAAAATGTTTTTTTTTTTACTTTCAAAAAAAAAGTTTTGTAAAAATCTTTGAGATAGTGTCCTTTAATTTTTTATAAATTTACTTATGTTTTTAAATGTGGCTTGGTGAGTTCAGAAGTTATATTAAAAAAAATTAACTTTGACTCATTACAAACTGCAAATTTAAAAGTAAGAAATATTCCTTATAACTGAAAAATATGTAGTTTTTTTACATAACTTCTGATCCCAACCTAAAGTTTGTATGGCCTACTCACTAAGCCACACTAAAAAAACATGAAAATTTTAAAAAAATTACAGGACACTATCTCAAAGATGTTTATAAACTTTTTTTAAATATAAGAAACATTTTTTTTTATTTGTTTTTTAGGGTTCCGTACACAAAGTGTAAAAACGAAACCCTATTGTTTTCGCTACAATGTCTGTCCGTCTGTCAGCGCCTTTTATCTCTGGAACCGTAATAGTTAGACTCTTGAATTTTTACAGATGATGTATAGTTGTTGCCGCTATAGCAACAAATACTAAAACTTATAGGGTATTCCAATAGAGAGGTTTTATTTACGAAAATGTGTTTATTTCTTGAACTGTAGGAGGGATACACTTGAAATTTGCAAACAGTTATTAAAACTTAATTCACTATATAAACAAGTATAAAAAAATAAAACTAAAAATTAAAGGATGTTCCGATAGTGGTGTGAAATGCATGTATAAGGTATAAGTTTTGAACCATAAGAGGTAGACTCTTGAAATTTTCACAGAAGGTGTATAGCGATGGCCGCTATTACAACAAAAATTAAAACTTATAGGGTGTTCCAAGAGAGAGGTGTTATTCACGAATATGTGTTTATTTCTTGAACTGTAGGAGGCATACACTAAAAATTTACAAACTGTAATAAAAACGTAGTTCGCCTTATATACAAGTCTAAAAAATAAACCTAAAAATTAAAGGGTGTTCCGATAGTGGTGTTATTTTGATTTATAAGGCCTAAGTTTTGAATCACAATAGGTAGAATCTTGAAATTTTTACAGAAGGTGTATAATTTTGGCCACTATAGCAACAAATAATAAAATGTATAGGGTGTTCCGATAGAGAGGTGTTATTCACAAATATGTGTTTATTTCTTGAGCTGTAGGAGGCATACACTAAAAATATGTAAGCAGTAATTAAAACTTAGTTCGCTATATAAACAAGTATAAAAAAATAAACCTAAAAATTAAAGGGTGTTCCGATAGTAGTGTGATTCGCATGTATAAGCCTAAGTTTTGAACCGTAATAGGTAGGCGCTTGAAATTTTCACAGAAAGTATATAACTGTGTCCGCTATACTCTCAAATACTAAAACTTATAGGGTGTTCCGATAGAGAGGTGTTATTCACGAATATGTGCTTATTTCTTGAACTGTAGGAGGAATTCACTAAAAATATGCAAGCACTAAATTAAAATTAGTTCGCTATATAAACAAGTCTGAAAAAATAAACCTAAACATTAAAGGGTGTTCCGATAGTGGAGTGATTTGTATCTATAATTCCTAAGTTTTGAACCATAATAGGTAGATTCTTGAAAATTTTATCAAAGGTGTATAACTATGGCCGCTATAGCAAAAAATATTAAAACTTATGGGGTGTTCCGATAGAGAGGTGTTATTTACGAATATGTGTTTATTTCTTACAAACAGTTATTAAAACTTAGTTCGCTTTATAAACAAGTCTAAAAAAATAAACCTAAAAATTAAAGGGTGTTCTGATAGTGGTGTGCTTTGTATGTGTAAGGCCTAAGTTTTGAACCATAATAGGTAGACTCTTGAAAATTTTACCAAAAGTGTATTACTGCGGCCACAATAGCAAAAAATACTAAAACGTAGGGTGTTCCAAAAGTGACGTGTTATTTACGTTTATGTCTTTTTTTTGAGCTGTAAGAGGAAACCACTTACAATTTGCAGACTGTAATTAAAACTATGTGTGTTTTATAAACAAGTATACAAAATTGAACCTAAATATTAAAGGGTGCTCCAATAGTGACGTGATTTGCATGTATATATCCTAAGTTTTGAATGAATAGGTGGAATCTTTAAATTTTTACAGGAGGTGTATAACTATATCCACTATAACAAATAATAAAAATTAAAGGGTTTTCCGCCAGTGACGTGATTTGCGTGTATAAAGCCTTATTTCTTGAACCTTAACAGGTAGACTCTTGAAATTTTGTACAGAAGATGTGTTGCCACGGCCGATATGACAATTACTAAAAATTAAAGGGTGTTCCGACAGTGACATGTTTTTCACTTATAGTGACTTATTTTTTAATCGCAATAAGTAGACTCTTAATATATTTATAGAAAGGAAGTTTCCATGGCCACTATAATGAATAATAAAATTAAAGGGTGTTCCGACAGTGACATGATTTTATAAACCGTAATAGATACCCTCTTGAAATGTTTACAATAGATGTGTTACTTCGGCCGCTATAAGAAATACTTAAAATTGAAGTGTGTCCATTAGTAACGTGTTTTTCACGAATATTACCTTATTTTTTTAACCGCAATAGTTAGGCTCCTGATATTTTAATAGAAAGTGTATAGTAGCTATAAAATCAATTACATATTAAAATTCAAAGGGTGTCCCATAAGACATAAAGAAATAAGCAACTGGAATTTTTAAATTATACTGAACATAGTACGGAACCCTACGTGTGTGAGTGTAACTCGCACTTGACTAATTTATTTATGTTTGATATCAAATTAAAGCGTATGAAAACTCCTTTAAAACGAGCTATTACTTCCTAGGTCTTACTTATTTTCCCTCTTTTATAACCGTATAGCTATGAAACTGTAAGAGATAATTTTTTTTATTATATTTGGATTCAAAGAGTCATGGAATATAAATAAAAAAAAGTTTCAATAAAATCTGAAGTAGTCATTTTGAGTGTCTTGTTGATTCGACGTGGAATTTCCCATTAATTTTGTAGAGAAAAACTTTTTATTTTTATATGTTTATACATTTTATTATATAATTTAATTTTTACGTGTACCCGGTGATTTATACAAACTTATAGACTGCTTCATACTTAAGAAACATTCTTTGAAGTAGAATAACAGCAAAGCTAAATTCACTGACCGCTAAAAATTCACATGAACATACAATAGCCCTTCAATACTTTGCAATTGTTAAAAGTTGGCTGCAAACAATATGTTTTTGTTACTTTTTTCTGATGGAAAATTAATGACACTTTAGTTACTTTCAGGTCTAACTAGCGATTTTATCTCTATTTTGCATTTCTTTTCATTGGGTTGCAATACGTATTTTACATATGAGAATAGCGAAGCACACTATTTGAAGGATATTTTTATTTTTTGTTATTTTATTGTAATTCTATTATTGTTTATTTTCTATAATAAGATAAAATTGTTTAAAAATTTAGTTTATAATTTCTGTGAAATACTAAAACGTGTTTACGTATTTTTTAGATGTGGAGTTTTTTAAATGTCTAAATGTCTAAAAATAGAACATAAAATGCCTGAAAATATTTATGTAATTTAAAAAAAATTCAATGTCAAAAAACTTGTTATTTTCAGGTTTATTTTTTATTTCATTTACTAACCATAAAAACCATTGTAAATGTCAAATAATCTTTTACAAAATAACTAAACTGGCACATGTACTTATGCATGTTTTTATAAGAGAAAACGCAAAAATACACACTGAACGTGTATGTCTAGTTAAATTCGATTTTTGAAATGCGAAACATCACGAACATGTTTGCGGTATAAACACGTAAAACAATTGATAATACTTCCGGTTAAAGACATTTTATTGAAATGTGTCAACGGAAATGAATGCCTATGGCAGGAAAATGATATTATGCATATAAATCGACTGAAAATTATGTTAGGGTTGTCTCAGAAATTTTCGTTTAGATATTATTTACAATACAATTGAAAAAATAATCTATTGACTTTAAAAAGACTTTGTAGAAGTTATGAATGTTTTTGCTATAATTGAGGTTTAATTCTTAAATTAATATAAAATGATTACATTTATGGCTTTTTAGATTTTTTCTTAGTATAACATATCTGCTATGTCTAGTAGCAAGTCAACCTAGTATGTACTATATGTATGTATGTATGTATGAGTATAAAAATAAATATATATCTATGCATATTAGATATATTCTATATATAAAGAAGTGTTTTTTTGCTTACAAAAGTTCATAGCTATCTGGTAGGTAATATATAAATTTATATATTTTAAGAGACAAAGAGTAAATTTTTATCATCGTTTAGCAACGGAACTGCTTACAATTTTCTATAAACGAACAGCTTGAGTATAATAGCGGGTGTGGTATCGCCGTACAAGGGGAGGAATTTATACTGTTTGTTTAGAGAATTATAACACATAGTCTTGAAATTTTTTACAAGAAATCCTCTAATTAAATTGCTTAACCGAGCAAAAAAATTGCTGGATTTTTTATTTGGTACCTCCTATACAAAGTGAAAAATGATTATCGTGTACCTAAAACCTATACTAGATAGAGCCTTTTGTACGAGAATTGCTCACATTAATGTGCATAGTCGAGCGAAAACTGCCTGGATTGTAATAATGGCAATGGTATCTTCCTTACAAAGAGGAAAGTTACAATTGTGTAACTAAAGATCAGTGTAGCAAAATACTTATTACCTTATTACCACATGTTGTTTTCTTAAAAGGTTTTGTTTTACAAAAAACAGGCTATAAATATATTCTCTTTTATTTAAGCTTTAATATATCATTAGATGTAAGAAAATGTTATATATGTAATACATATCCCTCTCTCTCTCTAACTTTGACAATGACTTTGTAAGTGATTTCTTTTTACTTTCTAATCCAAGAGCTGGATTTGATCGCCATGTTGGTTCAGTAAGATGGATGTGGCTGCCACATATCAGGTGAGTTCAGCATACGATTGCTAACATAGCATGCCAGTGCACATCCATGTTTACTTTTTTTGCAGTTAAATAAGACGCTATTCTTAGGAGCGTTTGTCATAAACTCTTGCTATTTATCATGTATATAATAAGTATCAAAATGTGTATTTTCAGGTGAATTGAAACTTCCCGGAAGTTTCCCACTCCTAAGGTAGATTATGCCAATTTTAATTTGATATTATGCTATCTTGGGCTATAAAACAAATTTATGATGATTTTTTATACTCGCATATACCTTAAAGAAATTTAAAATACCTTTGAGATGTAGTTTTAATTTTTAGGGTTCCGTATCCAAAGGGTAAAAACGAAACCCGCTATAGCAACAAATAATAAAACTTAATAAAACTTTATCGGAGGTGTTATTCATGAATTTGTGAGGCACACACTAAAAATTTACATACAGTTTAATTACTGTTAGTTCGCTTTATAAACAAGTCTAAAAAATAAACCTAAAAATTAAAGGATGTTCCGATAGTGGTGTGATTTGCATGTATAAGGCCTAAGTTTTGAATCATAATAGGTAGACTCTTGAAATTTTCACAGAAAGCGTATAACTGTGGCCACTATAACAACAAATACTAAAACTTATAGGATGTTCCGAAAGTGAAGTGTTATGTTCGCTTTATAAACAAGTATATAAAATTAAACCTTAAAATTAAAGGGTGTTCCGACAGTGACGTGCTTTGCGTGCATATGGCCTAAGTTTTGAACGATAATAAGTAGACTCTTGAAGTTTTTACAGAGTGTTCCGGCAGTGACGTGGTTCTCATGTACAACGCCTTATTTCTTGAACGGTAATAGGTAGTCTCTTAAAATTTTTTACAAAAGATGTGTTGCCACGGCCGATATTACAATTACTAAAAATTAAACTGTGTTCCGACAATGACATGTTTTTCACGTATAGTGACTTATATATATATATATATATATATTATAGGTAGACTCTTGATATATTCAAAGAAAGAGAATTTCAATGGACGTTATAACAAATAACAAAATTAAACTGTGTTCCGACAAAGAGATGATTTGCAGGTAGACTCTTCAATTGTTGACAGTAGATGTTGTACTTCGGCCGGTATAACAAATACTAATTACTAAAGGGTGTACCATCAGTGACATGTTTTTCATGTATATTACCTTATTTTTTAACCGCAATAGATAGGCGCCTGATATTTTCATAGAAAGTGTATTACCATGGCCGTGATAACAACAATTCCTAAACTTTAAAGGGTGTTCCAATACCGATGCAAGTTTCAATTTGGTAACTCTAAAACAACTCGAAAACGTGAAGAATTTTATTAGAATTGTCAATGGCTTCTCTCCTTATACAGTGAAGGAAAAAATCGTCATAAAAAGTTTTTTGCAGTTTTTTATATTTTTTATCTAAAATATACGTTTTTCGCAGATATACTCTTAAGGATCTGTTGGGTTTCTATATATCTTATAAACAGAAAGAAAAAGATGTAAGACAATTTATTTAAAGCAAAAAACCATAGCTTCAAACCTGTTTCATATCAGAATACAACATTTGCAACATGTTTCCATATTTGTTAATTAAATAAATTAAAAATTAACTGTCAGATAAATTAATATATTTTAGATTGTTTGTGGAAAACTATAATTTAATATAACTGTTTTTAAAAAAAAAGTTTCATATATACTATATTTAATAATAATTATATTTAATTATTATTAAATATTATTATGAAAAATTAAGCATTTGTTTTCAGATAGGTAGTTGAAAAAAGCAACTGTACTTTTTTAACAAAAATAAACCAAAATTAGTTCACTGTATCAAACTGGATTGGATTTTAAGTATTCTATTACATAATATTTCGATTAGATTTTTATAAGAATATGTTTGCAACAAATATGACTTAATAATAATTTTTATAATGACAAATTTTTTCTTGGACCGTAAATAACAGTTATCCTAAAATTCAAAAATTATACTATAAATTATATACCAATAGATCCGTATTGACAAGCTTTTTTAGAAGCTATGGTGATCTCAAAAACAATCCCACCTCCATAGTTAAGAATAATTTTTAAACGACAACATAAATTATATACGGGTATATATCGTTGCCTTAATATAGAAAGGCCCTAACTCGTTTTTTTAAACTTAGCTTTTTTTGGATATTTGGATAGATGATCTTATAATACATATGTATAAATAAAATAAATTGTTACAACATTAAAACGCTAGGAGAATTCAATAAAAAAATTGCGTTAAAAAATAATTCGGGACTACAGAACTATAATTTTTATTATTTTTTTTCATTCTCCTGTAAAGTACGAAAAACGTTAGTTAGGGCCTTTCTATATTAAGGTATCGATATGTAAGATCTTTATGAGCCCCCAAATGATCACTTATAATATACTATATATAAATTATTTTATTTTTTATATATACATATATCGTCCCCTTAATAAAACAATAGTGTATAATTTTTTCGACATTTCGAGATAATGGAGTAAAGTTTTTGTTTTATTATACATCAGGTAAAACAGAAAATAATCGATGGTTTTAAGATGTTGTCATTTAAATATGTGGTGGAATAATCAGGCTACTAGTAGATGCTATTTCATTAATTTAGAAGTGCTTAATTGATGTACATGCGTACACACTTTTATTTTATTGAGGGGACGATATATATATATATATATATATATATATATATATATATATATATATATATATATATATATATATATATATATATATATATATATACATATATACATAGATGTATACATATATATGTATACGTCCTTATTGATAAACTTTTGTACTATCTTTTTCGTCGCCTTTAACCTCAGGTAATACGCTACGAGTATACTTAAAATTATAAATAGCTGCAAGTATAGTGGATAGTTATGAAGTGTTAGTTACAACTTAACTTACAGTTATTCCATTTTGTTTGTTTGGTAATTTAACTAATTTTATATACATACTTACGTATGTATTTTCTTTCCGTTTTTTAACAAGCTATGTACATATGTATGTATATACAAGTAAAAACTTGCAGGCAAACGGTTATAATTACTTTAGATATTTATTATTCATTTTTTTATTTTGTATTTGTGTTTCTTAAGTTTTGTTTGCAATTTTTAATTGATCCACTTAAACGAAAAAAATTCTTAGAATATGATGAATACGACTGGACGTATACGTCCAGTCCAACTGCTGCAAGTAGTTAATTATTTTACTTCAATTATTAAAATTGCATTCCTTCCTACAACTACATGTCTGAGTTTATACAAAGAAATAGAAAGGTAAATAGAATTAGAAAAAATTGCTTTTATTTGAAACTTGGTTTATTGTTCTCAATAATTTGAAACAAAAACAGGAAATGCTAATAGTAATAACATTCCTTCTTGTAACACGGAATATTAAAATTGCAAAACCAAAATATAACAGAAATTTTAAAGGTAAGATTGTTAGGTAAACTGACACTTAACAAATATTTTCAGTTAAGGTTAAAGTATAAGAATTGTGAATGCATTTTAGCGGTGCTTAAAAAGCTATTAGTGTTTTATCAAAAACACCAAATAATATTGGTTTTTCATAGGTTAAAGTAAAATTCAAAACACAATAGCAAACCAATGCCAAACCAGACATAGAGAGCACTTTTCAAAAGCAGAAGCAATTAACACACTGGTGTGTTAATGTTATAATTTGAAGATTACTAAGATTTGTCAAAATTTTTAAGTTCTCAATAGCAGTAGCAATTATTCGTGTACCCTACAAGAACATCTAGAAAGCTAGTAGTCTCACAAACAAGAGCTAGTAGCTGCATGAATGGTTACCAATAGCCTCACAAATGAGAGAGAATACATAAAATTAATACAAAATAACAAGGGAAATATAAATTTTAAAACGTAAAATTCGGTATTTTAATTCGCAGATTTTTATTAATGATAAAATTTTACCCTTTGCTTTTTTAATTTTGTTTTTTTTTTTTCTAATTTTGCTTTGTTTGAACAAGTACTTTTTATCGCTAAAAGTCAAAAAGGAGAAGCTAGAAAACAATTTTGTGTTATTGCTTTTCATGTAGATGATGATATTTGCTGTCAGCTATAAAAAAAGCAAAGGCCAACAACTAAAACATAAATAGCTATTTCGTAAATACGAGTATATGGACATGTGAACCAAGATATTGGCTCTAGTTGTGAATTTTTAACTTTCTAGTAGCATTTGCAATTAACAACATAAAAAAATAATATCTGTATGCTGCTTTTAAACACTGTAATGCAGAGTTGCCTGAATATTATATTCAAAGCAAGTTTTTTTAAGTTTTTAAAGGTTGTGGCTTAAATTATGGGAGGACACATCAAACAATAGTGCAGCTTTAGGTGGTGGTAGAGTTTTTTCTTATCAACTGAAGATATACTATTTGATTTGTTAAATAGATGACGCATACTAATAATATAATAATATTTAAGTTTATTAGAAAATGATTAAAGTTTAAAGTTTTAAACCTGGTTTTATATATGATATTTATGATATTTAAAAGTTGATTACTTTTGTCATAAGTGAGCTTTAAAATACACATTTGATAAGAAAAGAAAAAGAATAACCCGGTGTAACAAACTTTTTTGTAGTTGATCTAATTTACTTAAAGCTCACTTTTCTTCAACCTCAAAAACCGCCGGATGATAAGTTTCAAACCATAAGAGTGTCTAGGTGTTCAAAATTAACTCTTTAAACTTAAAAAAATGGCCACCATATTGAATCCGCCATTTTGAATTTTCAAAATGTAATACCAGACTCGTAATCTTCGACCACAAAAACAACCAGGTAAAGAGTTTCAAGCTATAAAAACCTTGAGGGGTATCCACTTGTTTTAAACAAATCCAATAACATTACAAAATATATTCCCCCATATTGGACCCGCCATTTTTAATTTTCAAAATCCAATATCAGATTCGTAATCAGCGACCCCAAAACTCCCGAGCTATTAAAACGTTCAGGCGTTTCAAAATTTACTTGTTAACTTCAAAATCGTTTTACTCCATAAGTAATTTTTTATCATTATGTCCCTTTTAACTGAATTCGACACATACATATATATTTTAGAATTTCTTGTACAGAACTTGAAAGAGTTCAAAGAAAACTAGCAGTTTTAATATTTACGTACTTTTTGCAAATAAAAAATGAAGGTGCATTTATTTTTATTGAGAAATTGTATACGAAATATAATAAATAATTGTTTCTAATTTATTCTGGTAAATACCCAAATGCCAATTCTGTAACTTAAGAGAAAAATTTCTCATATGAATTTACTAAAGTTATCTTGTTTTACACAGGTTGAGCTTTGAGATTATCATGAAGTTTTTTATTAGTTTTTGGTTAAAATATTATTTTTTGATAATTCAACTTTTAATTAATAGCGTGCTATTTCAAATTATAAAAACACTGAAACTGATTGCAACGGCCATTTTAGCTCATCAGGATACATTAACATAAATTTTAGATGGGCTAAAGAAACTCTTAAAATGAAAAATTATTTTGATTTAATATGAATTAATTCAAAGCAATTTAACACAAAGTACCAAAGCTTAAACAAAACAATAAAATACTGTATGCCTACCTAATAAAACAGAATGGATACTATATTTTTATGTAAATACATAGTATCTCGCTTTAGCTACAAACAAAGTACAGGTTTCAGCACAAAGTTAGTTTGCCTCTACACACTGTACTTAAGGTCAAAGCTAGATTTTTAAACAAGCCCTTTTTACCTAGCTCTTATTATTTTAAATCCGATACATACCATTAATTGTTTTTTATATTTAATCTTCAAATATATAACATAACCATAAATGAGATTATTTTGTTTTCTTTTTAATAAAATAATTCACCTTTTGTAAAATTTTCTATAAATTAATTCTAAATACTAAATTCATTAAGTTATTCTCTGCGTGGTATGCATCAACTTATAAAGTAAATTTGACAAGGAAAAAGCAAACATATCGTGGAAATCGTATGGGAATTTTTGAAACTTTTATACTTTTTTATTTTTTGTATAAATTCTTATGAAAATTCGGTTGTGTAATGCAAATACGTGTGTTTAACCCTTTATCTGCTTATGTCGAATATATTCGTCATGGCGAAACGACGATTTTTTGCATTATGTCGAGTGTGCTCGTCATGATGATAAAAAAGTTGTATGTTATAAATTAATGAAACAACTATTTTTTTTTTCTTGAAGCAAGGAAAATAAAGAGTTTTTAAAAAATATAAACTGAAATATTTAAATAAACCTAATTAAATTTTTTGAAATTCAGGTTTTATACACATTTTGTATTCATGCCTATAATGCCAAAATTTTATTCTCTAGGTATATTTTTTATCAATGAAATAAATTGTGTTTGTTTACAAGGAATTACGATCAATATAATAACGCTTGATTTTGTGTTTGTCACAATTAGTTAATATCAAAGCAAAAAAGTTTTTACTCTGTTTTCGTCGAGTATACTCGTCATCGTTGAAAAATAATTAAGCAGACAGAAAAAGTTTTTCGAAACAAAATTAAACAGTTAAAGGGTTGAGAATTGTTTTCTAGTTTTTCTATTTAGAGTTTGGTTTTTGTATTTTTCTGCTGCTTTATTCCAATAAACTTGGCCACTTAAGTAGTTAAGAGGAATTTCATTTTCCAAACAAAAAAAGAAAAACAACTTGTGTAACATTTCTAAAGTATGTACTCGTATGTATGTTGATATGTACATATATATGCTTTAGCATTCTCTGATATTTTTTCTTTATACTATTTTTGCAAATTGGCTGTCAGTTATGTGTCTGTACCTTTTACGTGACCAAAATGAAATAGTTATTTAAATGTATTCATTTTGCAAATATTACACATTAACACATTTTTCTGGCACGAATGACAAGCTTTCCAAATGGAAACCAATTACGAAATTACTTATGAATTAATGAAAAAGATTGACTCTCTTATTTTATTGTTAACATATTTATGAATGTAAGTTTGGATGTATGTAAGTATATACATATGTATTTATATTCAACACCTAAAAACTAAAGTTAATTAATTTCTTATTAATCGGTATTTTTGATATATAAACGTAATAGTATGTATGTATGTATGTATGTATGTATGTATGTATGTATGTATGTATGTTACTAGTTAGTAATCTTAATATATTAAATTGGTAAAAATGTTTTTTTTAATAAACGGGACGTATACAAGATATTTTTTAAAGTAAATATTATTTTTAGTAAATATTAGAACAAAACAAAAAAATTCAATCAGTAGCAGGGTAATCCTACGTCGCCAACCTAATCAGCTAATTTGTAATTAATATTCTTTCAACATAGAGAGAATATAACGAAGCTAATCCTCCTAACTTAAAAAAGGTATTTGTCAACATGTTTTTATTAAGAATATACATGAGTAATACACAATTTAATGTTCCGTGTCGCAATTCTCGTCATTACAAACCTCTTTTTCTCAAATTGTGTAAAACAAATTACGCTCTAGCTGATCCTTTTACGCGTATATGTAGTCAATTTAGTTTGTATAATTTTGTTGATTTTTTGTGCATGTAAAAGTAATTCAACATACTATCATTGTTTTTTTAAATTCTTAATTAAAATTTTTAATATTGTTTTTATACCCTTCACCACAGGTGGAAAGGGTATATGTATATAAGATTGTCATTCCTCGTGTAATTTCTACAATATTCATTTACGACCCCATAAAGTATATACATAGAGAAATTGATTAAGCGATGTCCGTCTGTCCGTCTGTCCGTGTTCGGGTTGAAATGTCATTTGCCAAGGCACCAGAAGATATGCAATTCAGCAACATCGGATCATTACTTTGAAGGCTGCGGGTCAAAAACCACGCCCAACTACATTTTTTCACGTTTTTTTCGGCTTACTGATTCTCTTTTGCTTTTTTTGTCAAATAAATATTAGACCGCGACAGGTAGATCGCAAGGAGTACATACAGATCTTGGGGGATCAATAACTCCCTGCGAGAGGTGACTTTTGTTTGTTTTTAGCTTGGTAGGGGTTTTCTGCTTTGATTTGTATTAAAGACCTTTATAGAAAGCAATACACATACAGGTAGCCAATTGACCCACAGGATACCCACTAGTAAAATAATTCAATAAAATTAAAAAAAAATTTTAATTTATTTTTTTTCATGTTTAGAGAAAACTTTACAAACCGTTTTCAAATCGATATTTCCACAGAAAAATTTTCGAAAAAAATTTTTTAAGAAATTTTTACAAACAATTTTCGAAAAATTAAATCAAAATTTCAATATTTCTGTGAAAATGAAAATTAAGACTGTAACATAATATATTGTTATATTAAAAATATATGTATGTACATTTAATTCTGTTTTTACACGGTAGATTGGTTCCAGAAAAATCCGTGTAAAAAAAGACATTGATCACATACAAAAATGAATGATTGGTTCCTTATCTCTAAAACCTACTAAAACTAGTGAAAAACGAGAATTTTTTTAAGAACAAGAAATCATGTTTATGTTTACACATATAAGCATGTACTTATAGTGTGTATTTGCACCATTTATTTGAATCTTTAGTGTATGATGAAGACTTAACATATAGCTTCATTTCAGAAATCAACGATTGCCTAATTGAATTTAATTTTTTTTATAGTTCTTACTGTGACTTCGTTTAAACCGAACATTTTGCCAAGAAATGTTGAGCCTTCTCCATTTCGAAGGCGATCTAAAATTTCAATTTTGTTTTCTAAAAAATGGCTTTACGCTGTGGTTTTTTATTTGTAATTTTCGAAGTCTTCTTTTAGAGATGCATTGATAGTTCACAAAATATTAACACATTTCAATTGCTCTAACAAGTAAAAATACTTGTATCCACAAAAAGGGAATTCCTCTAAATTTTTAATAAAACAATATATTGCAAAACTTAAATTTTACAAATAAAATCTAAGCCCAGAAGATTTTGAATTGTGCTAAATGGAATAAAATCGTGTAAAAAAATAATTTTTTTTATTTTCAAACCGTGTTAAATCAAAACCGTGTAAAAAGAGAATTGGGTGTATTTATATAGAGTAACATATTTTTTTAAATGCGTTTGATTTTAAAACAAAATACATACATACGTTTAAAGGTAAACGATTATTTTAAAGCCAGCATAGCTAGATGGCTACATGACCACCGTTGTGGCTGTCGTAAACTTACGCTAATTTCTATTTTATTCAACAAAAGAAATATCACAAAATTGCAAATTAGAAATTCATATACAAACAAAATGTTTTGAAAGAAATATGTATTTATAATTGTTTAAAAAATTTATTTAATTTTATAAAAGCAAAATAAGTATTTCTACAACAATGTCAGAGGTTACGATGTTGCTGTCGTCTTCAATTTCATTAAGTAGCTGCCAACACGGCGACATTTTTAGCCAACGGAATTTGTTTTCATTTAGCTGCGTCGCGGCTGTATTCTATTTCTTTAAAGTATGAATAATGAGTGTTTTCTCATATGACTTATTTTAATTTATGTAAAGAGTCAACAATATGGATAATGCTGTACATGTCTGTATAAATAAAATCACCGTCGTGAAGGGTATAGAAGATTCGGCACGGCCGAATATAGCAGTTTTACTTTTTCTTTTAAAATTAAGTTAATATGTATGTAAATTGTGTGTAAGGATTGTATCCATAGACTAATAATAATAAAATAAATAAAAAATTATGTATATTACTAAAGTTAATAATAATCTTTAAAATTAGCAAAAATTCATATTTTCAATACTGATTCATAAGCATCTAACGGATTAGAAAAGCTTTAAAAAAGAAGAATATTGGTTGTATTGACGAATTGCAAGATTTTTAAATGGACAATGATTCTAAAATTTAAATACATTCATCCAATACCTTGCATTCATCTTTGCAGGAAGTCTTTTCTGAATTCTAAAAAATCAAATTTAAATATGAAAAAAATTCTTATAGCTTCTTCATTTTGACATTCCTTAGTTTCAGTTTGTTAACCAGAAGTCAATAAAAATAGCCACTTATTTAAAAAATCGCCGAATACGTTTTGAAATCGCCACGCTTGACGTGAAATCGCTGTATCTGACAACCCTGGTTCAGTAGAATGCGAGCTTTCAATAAGGTGGCCTTGTGTCGCTTGTGTTTTATGAATATGGTACATTCTAAATATTTAGCAACAAAGTAAGAAGTTTATATAGGCAACAAATCTTGTTTGTTTTTATTGTAACATTTATTATTACATTAAAAAAAGAATTTGGTTAAAATAAGAGTCAAAAATTAATTTTTAATTTAAAAAATACATTTAAAATATTCACATACACATAATTTTATTTAAATTTTCATATATTCAATCTGCCACACATTTATTTTTAAATATAATTAAGTTATAAAATAAGAAAAACGACGATATACAATGCAGAGATTTTGTCAGTGTAAAACACCAATACATTCTTATTTTAACCTCTTTCTCTGATTGGCTATGGTTGATACAATGTTACCTTGCTTATCGCAACAGTAGATGAACGCAGTTCCTCGATTATTGCAACTCACGAATAGTTTAAGTTGTATGCTCAGTCAACGCAACTCTTTTAAAAAATTCAGTAATTGCCACTTTGTCCCAAAATTTTGTTTTCTTAATGTTTGATTTTTAGTTTACTGTTATTCAAAAAAATTTTAAAATTGTATGCTTATGGTAACTTTACTGCAGTTTTTTATAAAATAAATTATTATTGAGTTTTACTAAGTGCCTTTGCCTTCACATCTCGAGTACTAAAAACAACTTAGTTAATATTAGATTGAATAAAAAATTATAAAATACAGAAAAAAAACCTTAGTTCCTTATAAAAATCTTGGGATATTAAAAAATACCGATCCATCTTAAATATATAAAGTTCTAAATTTCGAATTCGGGAATTTAAAAAGAAATTATAAAAATCTTCTTTAATAATAGCGGGTTTAAAAAATCACATATCATCCTTTATAACTTAGACAAATAATTATATGTACAATGCTTCAACTTTAATTTTAATTAAAAGAAGAAATGTAAATTGGGAACAGATATTTTTTTTCTAATTTATAGTTAAAAGAAATTAAAAAGGAATAAAAAAATTATAACAATCTATTTTTTTAACATGGAAAAAAATTAAAGCTTTAAATCTTCATAGAAAATATTTATATGTTCAAAACTTATATTTAATAGATATACATAATATTTTAGTTACAAAATAAAAGTTTTATTTATGTTAATAAGAGGTTGTATTACTCTTGTGCATCCTGACCATTTTGACATCACGGGGCATTGACTCCACCAGTTTTTTCAGAACAGACACATCAATATTGACCCATTCAACCAATATGACCTTTTTTAGCTGTTTCCAGATGTCATATAGATTCAAGATGTATGAATTTTGGCAGAAGGTATTTACCATAGATCCTCGATGGGATAGAGGTCTGGGCTTAAAGCAGACCACTCGAGCAAATCAATTTGTCGAAAATTAAAAATCGCCTTTATATTCTTCACCAAGTTGATCGGTGCTTTATCCTGCTGGAAAGTCGAGCTATCGCGTTGTTAATCACCAGCAAAATCAAGGTGTTCGCATTGTAACAAATCTATGTAGATTTCTGCATTCAATTTCCCTATCACAAAACCTATTTTGAGTTTCAACCACGATAAAAGATACATTGAGTGATCCTGCACCATGAATTTGATTGTGGCATGCTTCCTGTGAGCGTCTTACGTCCATATATTTTTTGTAGAGACCATATGGTACGTCCAAATTAAACTTTTTGTGTCACTGAATATCATAGATTTAAATTTATCTTCCCAAAATTTATACTTTTCATAAAATACCATATGTGCATTTATATGGCGTTGTTTTAGACATGGTTTAGGCACACGATAGTCATATTTTAGGTCTAAATATTGTCTTATTACTTGATGAGCACTTTGTTTAGTCACATTTAGACCAAGTTTCACTTTAGTTTGTTTACAACTCATGTGGATATTAGTTGCTAACTACTGTATGCGCCGTTTGCTCCTGTCATCAATAGTGCATATCCGGCCGCTACGTTTATTAATAACGTAGTCATCTGGATTTTTCATGAAATTTGTTTTCGTGTTATGGTTTCTCTTTGCAGAAACAGCAATTTGGCCAACTTTCATGCCGGATTAACTCATTCCCTTGAATAATCCACGTTCTTCATCTGTTAATTTAGTTTCAGTTGGTATTTTCCAAAAATTTGATTATTTTTTCATATTATGCATTTGCTTGTCCAATATACTAACTTATGGAGCGATTTCTTCGCTTTATGTGCTGATACGTTGATTTGGCACCAGTTGGAAGTCAATTAATTCATTTTGCACATATAAATGTTTTACACGGGATTTTCGACATGCTTGATTAAAAATAACGGTATTACGAATGCTGTGCAAAGATAAACTTAACAAACCACAATAAAAGATAAAGTAATTATAAGAGAATGTGTATGCCAAAAACAACAACTCTACCGTTAGTATAACATAATATGTAGAGAAAGGCAATTTTGCACATATAATTATTTGACTGGGAGTAATGTTAATGTTAATGGTTAATGCAAATTAACTTGTGAAGTGAAAGTGCTTATCGTAGCTCTTTTTGTAAATTCGACAACAAATTTAAGTATTTTTAGATTTACCAAAAAAGCTAGGATATAACATACTTGGGCAAAACCATTGGCAGGACAACACCGCTAAATCTGATTTCCAAGCTAGTCATTATACCCTTCACCACAGGTGGAAAGGGTATATATAAGTTTGTCATTCCGTGTGTAATTTCTACAATATTCATTTCCGATCCCATAAAGTATATATATTCTAGATCCTTATACATCAGAGACCTGCATGAGTTGATTCACTTTCGCTGTCCACTCACATTTAAATTGCTTTTGTACTGTCTTTTAACATCAATATGTACTAATGATATTGCTTACAGTGTTAACTCTCTAAAAATTGACTGTTACTAACACACCCTTGTTTTATATGTGCTGTTAGCGAAAGAGTGTAAAAATTTCTTGCTGTTGTTTGATTGTTTGGCAGAACACTCAAACCACTCACAAAAGCACCTTGTCAAAGTATTGACTAGCGTTCGAATAAGAATGTTATAATTTTCATGTAGGGCTGCAATTCTGTTAATGAAAATCTTGAAATATCTATGTACATATGTATGTACATATTTAAAGAAAGTGGAAATTGGGTTCAATTTTTATGAAAAATAATTATTATTATTAAATTATTATACCTAATACTTGAAAAATAATAAAATAACAATTTCAAGTGTTTTTTAAAATACTGTCATATACAGAAGTACTTAAAAAAAATATATTTATTTGTGAAAGAGTTTTACGACAAATTTAGGTAAACAGTTTTTAGCATATTTATAAAAAAAATTCTTTGCATTTGGATGCAAGACATTTCTGTGAAGTAATAACCCAACTGGATTTGCTACATTCGTTGAAATTTTTTTACCTGCCACAAATGGGCTATTTGCATACTCAAATAACCTAATTATAAACACCAAATTTAATTGAAAGAAGGGTTAAGAGATTGCAAGTATTCCTGGAATTCACGTACATGTACTTGTATTCTATTTTTTGCAAAAATATTTAATGAATTAAATGAGAAAATTGTGAGTTTTTCGACAATAAAGTAATTATTTTTTCTAGGTATTTGAAATAACAAAATAAGTATTGACAAATAGTAGTGTTAATGGATAAAGACAAATCAAAATTGACAAAAGTGTTAACACAATTTTGTTCATTAACTGAATTATCCATTGGCTCTTACCATAAATTTGTGTTCTATAATGAAATAATAATTTAAGATAATCATAAATACTGCCTTGTAAGGCAGTAACTATTCAACAATTCAAAATCGAGTTTTTGATTGATTTTTGTGAATGCATGTCTTGACCAAGTTTCACACTTCTACGCTTTTATTGAAAAAAAAAAAAAAAACAAAGAAACGTATGGTAAAGTTTACTTTTGCTTCTTCTGTAAAATTATATTTTTGTTTATTTTTGACGTGAAAACTTCTTTAGGCATGTTGAGCACTATTTGGTCGAAGAAAAATTATTAAACTCGCATCATCGTTACCTAACATTTTTTCTATATATTTGTCTGCATGCTGGCAGTCCCAATGACTGCCCTGTACTTTTTTTAGCTAACGATATGTATGTATCAATAAAAAATATATTCTTGAATGAAAAAGGTTTGGGAAAAATTAATTTTCAATAAGAAGAGTTTAAACTATGTTTATTATTTATAACGAAAAAGATTTTAAATTCCAAATATTTTTTTCTCATCTTTTACCTATACACATTTTTTTATAAATTTGCGTGAATTGTTTACAATATACATATAATTATGAAAATAATTCAAAAGTTTCCCTAAAATTATTTGTTTCAGCAGGTGTTTATAAACTTGGTAAAAATAGCATTTATTGGTAGATAGTGCAGTATATATAGGTAGTAAATTTTTTTTAAAAAATTAGTTAGTTTTCTTATTGGCAGCTAGTAATATTTATTTCAGTATTATCTGACACTTGAAAACAGCTGTATTATACTATTGAGACAGCTTTAAAAAACTATTAAAAATAAATTTGGAAATAATAAAAAATGTTGAAAATGGAGTTTACGATCTAATAAAAAGAAAAAGTAACAGAAGTAACAGAAGAAGAACATGTTACCAACTTCGCTTAAGAATTATTGCGTGACACGGTGGAACTCACATCTATGGAACAATTAATTACATCTAGTTAACAATTGGTAGTATTAGTACTATTTGTAAAGAAAATACCTCAGACATTGAAGTAATAAAAGCTTTGAAGAGAAACATTTTAAAAGAAATGGAAAACAAGTTCGTTGCCAATTTAAGTATTATTCACTACTCGGCTTGTTTCCTGTATCCCCCATCCAATTCTTGCCTAAATGAAACCAAGTTGAATGAAGTGAAAGAATTTTGTGTTTCCGAAATTATGAAGTCTGTTTCAACTTCTCCAAGTCCAACTCATTCTACATCATTTGAAGAACCACCACAAGATATTCAATTGTTTTTCTCCAATTTAATTCAAACAATAAATCCAGCCGCTACGGAAAGTATATCGGATGAAGTGAATCGTTGCAGTCATTCGAAAGTTAATATTGATATGAACTTTAATGTTTTGCTATGGTGGCAAACCCATAGTTCAGAATACCGTCATTTACACAAACTTGCACAACAAATTCTAAGTAATCCTGCAAGTAGTACGAAAAAGCATAACCGCGTAGGGCCGAAAACTGTAAATAATTTACTTTTCCTGAATTCAGTTTATAAATATGAATAATATATAATTTTATTTACTTTTTTATTTAATTTAATTTTATTATTTTTATAATAAGTGTATATAAATTAAATTATTAATTAGTTAAAAACCTTGGTACTCCTACTCGTAATCATTAATAAATAAATAAATAACAATATAAAAATTTTTCTCATATTAGAATAAAAATTTTCTGTAAAACTATACACATTTGTCAGCAGCTTCTTTTACGGACCACTCAAAGCACTCAAACTATTTCATTGCTTTTTTGAATCATGGGAATAAACAGCAATTGCAAGCAGTGACAAGCATATGTTAACAACAGTCTCATTGATATGAATCATGCATTAACAGCATTCATTTTTTTAATGTTAAGTGCTAGCTCAATATTCATTTTAGAAAATGCAAAATGTTGCCGTTTGAATGGTAATCATGCAGGTCTCTGTTATACATAGAGAAGTTGATTAAGCGATGTCCGTCGGCCCGTCTGTCCGTGTTAGTGTGGTAATGTCATTTGCCAAGGCACCAGAAGAGATACAAAAAATTTAAGCACACCAATCTGTCAGGCATAGTTTCGAAAATTGTGGTATTGCAATTCAGCAACATCGGATCATTCCTTTGGAGGCTGCGGGCCAAAAACCACGCCCACCTATATTTTATTTTTTTCAGGTTTTTTTTTTAAATTTTTTCGGCTTTCATGATTCTGTTTTGCCTTTTTTTGTCAAATAAATATTAGACTGCGACAGGTAGATTGCAAGGAGTGCATGCAGATCTCGGGGGATCAATAACCCCCTGCGTGGGGCGATTTTTGTTTGTTTTTTTTTAGATTGGTATGGTTTTTCTGCTTTGGTTTGTATTAGAGACCTTAATAGAAAGCAATACACATAGAGGTAGCCAATGAACCCACAGGGTACCCACTAATAAATAGGAGCAGTTAACAGGACCCCTCATGTGTCAATATGAGGAATTTTTTTTTTGTAAGGAATTCTTTTTGCTTTAGTCTGACCATTCTAACTCAAAATAGACTGCTTAAGGTCCTAAATTTAACAAAAAAAAATTTTATAAAATTAAAAAAAAAATTTTCTTAAAATTTTTTACAAAAAAATTTACAAAAAAAATTTTTTTCAAAGAAATTTACAAAACATTTTCA
Source organism: Phasia obesa (assembly GCA_949628195.1). Lineage (NCBI taxonomy): Eukaryota > Metazoa > Arthropoda > Insecta > Diptera > Tachinidae > Phasia > Phasia obesa. The sequence goes on along the minus strand of OX451218.1, from coordinate 60,161,433 downwards.
AAAAGATATTTTACAGAAAAATATTCGAAAAAAAAATTTTTAAAAATTTTCGAATAAAATTTTACAAAAAAATTTTTAAAAAATTATTTTTACACACAATTTTCGAAAAATTAAAACAAAAATTTCAATATTTATTTGAAAATCAAAATCATGACTGTAACATAACATATAATTAATATTAAGAATATACATATGTATGTATGAGTGTATATAGAGTAACATATTTTTATACCCTTCACAACAGTTTGAAAGGGTATATATAAGTTTGTCATTCCGTGTGTAATTTCTACAATATTCATTTCCGACACCATAAAGTATATATATTCTGGATCCTTATACATAGAGAAGTTGATTAGGCGATGTCCGTCTGTCCGTGTTAGTGTTGTAGTGTCATTTGCCAAGGCACCAGAAGCGATACAAAAAATTTAAGCACACCAATCTGTCAGGCATAGTTTCGAAAATTTTGGTATTGCAATTCAGCAACATCGAATCATTCCTTTGGAGGCTACGGGCCAAAAACCACGCCCACCTATATTTTTTTACGTTTTTTTTTTAATTTTTTTCGGCTTTAATGATTCTGTTTTGCCTTTTTTGTCAAATAAATATTAGACTGCGACAGGTAGATCGCAAGGAGTGCATACAGATTTTGGGGTATCAATAACCCCCTGCGAGGGGCGATATTTGTTTGTTTTTAGATTGGTAGGGTTTTTCTGCTTTGATTTGTATTAGAGACCTTAATAGAAAGCAATAAGCATAGAGGTAGCCAATGGTAGCCACTGATAAATAGGAGCAGTTAAAAGGACCCTCCATGTGTCAATATGAGGATATTTTTTTTTGTAAGGATTTCTTTTTGCTTTAGTCTGACCATTCTAACTTAATATAGATTTTAGATTTTTTTATAGATATAGTTACAGTTTTTACAAAAAAATTTACAAAGCATTTTAAAAAGATTTTTTACAGAAAAATATTCGAAAAAAAAAAAATTTTTAAATTTTCCAAAAAATTTTCGAATAAAATTTTACAAAAAATTTTTACACACAATTTTCGAAAAATTAAAACAAAAATTTCAATATTTCTTTGAAAATGAATATTACGACTGTAACATAACATATATTTAATATTAAGAATATACATATGTATGTATGTGTGTATATAGAGTAACATATTTTTATACCCTTCACCACAGGTGGAAAGTATATATTTTATTAAATGCGTTTGATTTTTAAATAGATGAGATCTGTGTTTTAAAACATAGTCAACATCAATATACCGACTACAAGCTCTCAAAAATAAAATACACACGTTTAAAGGTAAACGATTCTTTTGAAGCCAGCAAAGCTACATGGCTACACGACCACCGTTGTGGCTGTCGTCAACTTAGGCTAATTTCTATTTTATTCAACAAAAGAAAATGTCGCAAAATTGTAAATTACAAATTCATATACAAACAAAAAGTTTTGGAGGAAATATTTATAAGTTTTTGAAAAAGTTAGTTAATTTTAATGTCAGAGTTTACGATGTAGCTGTCGGCTTCAATATCATTAAGTAGCTGACAACACGGCGACAATTGTAGCAAACGGAATTTGTTTTCATTTGTCTTCTATTTCTTTAACTCATGAATAATGATTTTTTCTTACTTCGACTTTATTTAAGTATACAAGTTTCCTTTTAGTTTTTTAATATATGTATGTAACTTGTTTTTTCTAATTTCAATCGTATTTAAATCTAACCAAATTACCTATTGGTGACATTTCCTTCAAAAAAAACTGGTGCTGGAAACGATGACATGTATCTTTTCATTGTAATCTTCTTCCTTAACTATCTGCTTATACTAATAAATTGAAAAAGATGCTACAAATATTTCCAACAACTGCAAACTATTATGTATTAAGTTCACAATTTTCTGCTGTTAACGTTACTTGAAATTAGAAACAAAACATTAATAAGACCAGAAAATAAAAATACATAAATTACTTTATTTAAAATGTTCACTTGAAATCCAAAACTAAATATACAGACTGAAAATAAATTTTCTATTTAAATTCAATTAAACTAAAAATATGTATTTTTATGTAATTTAGTGCAACATCATTTAATATTAATGATTACGTGGTGGAGCAAGCTTTCGTGTTGACCGAATGTTGGTACGAATGCAACGTGAACCCCTGGCATTTTCGCTCCTCCTTTTTTCACAAACGATACGAAGGCGTATTTGATTTCATATTTTGAGAATAGCGTGTAATGGGCCAGCTAAGTAAAGCTTTCGGTTTCTATTTCAGGACTTAGATCTCCCGCAAAAACATTATGTGAACTAGTTATCAGAACTAGTGGCACAATTTACCTAAAATTAAAATGCAATTTATTTTCCGTATATATAACAGTATATTCAGATTGATTTGGTTACCTTATTTTCTTTATCGAGAAATAAACGTTTATTCATTGCTGTTAAGGCGGTCGTGGTTGATTAATAAGATCAATAATAGGGATCATTGCTCATGTAAAATTTTACAACTTTTCAATGAACCCGTTTTACTAAAAAAGCAACTAAATACGAAGATGCATCAAAATTCCCTACACACATTTTCGGTTGTAGTTATAAATTTTTGTAGCAGATTTTTGCATTTCTTTTACTAATATAGTATTTTGTTTGATTGTAGATGATTTAGTTCGTTTGCTGACAAACATTCTTATTTATATTTATGAAATATAGTCATATACCGTTTTAGGTTTTCGTTTCTTAGGTCCTCAATTCCACACGAATCACTTAAAACGTTAGATTTGGTTTAAAATAATATTATAAAGTATCATCGGAATAATTTTTTTTTCTCACCGCCATTATCATGTACAAGAACTTATGTTCTTATGTTCTGGTTGCTAACGTGCATTTCGCCGGAGAACCATTCATGTAATGCACATAAGCATCTATGTATTTTGCACAACCCTTATGAAGTCACATACATGTATAAAATTGTTTACCATAAGACATCAAATAATTTAGACGGGACTCCTTCTCTTCCAACTGCATTTGTGTCCAAATTTTCCTTGAATTCTCTTTAACATTGAGACTTTTTGAACAAATGCCACTTAAAAAACTTATATTGCCAATTTTTTTCAACTTTATGATCATGTTGTATTTTTGTTACTTTTAACTGCGCTTTGCAACAACCGTAATATATCTAAATAACTTTTAACGAAATTATTATACCAGTTTATTTTTAATATTATTAAGAAAATAAAATTTTTGTTAAAATTTTGTTTCCAATTTTTTGTTTACTTAATTGAAAACATATGTTAGTAATGGCAACATATACCTGGTACTTCTTACTCATTGCTTTAAACATTTTTTGTTATCTTTTTATTCGCTTAATCGAAAGCTGCAAGTACAAATGATAATGTACTTTTTTAAACGTCACAAGTGGGTAATCTGGTTAGTTATCTGTGCATAAGTGGTTAGCACGTTAACTACTAAAAGTGGTTTTCAACGGCGTGTATTTGTCATATGACTTGTCACTTTTCCATGTGTAAATTCTAAACACGTCAGGTGAACCCTTTCAAACATAACATGTGTATTTTCCATGTGTACAATACATATGACATTTTTCATTTAGAACGTGTTCTATTTTGATGTGACAAAGCATCTGACATCCTGTAATGCCAACTTGATATTTTGCTATTTTAGGTTTTTCGTGGTACCAAAAGCACTAAAAGCGTGACAAAAGCACTATATTTGCATCTTTGCATCAGCTGTGGTTGGAAATACAAAACTGTGTGGCCGAAAAATTATATATTATAGGCATAGCTTCCAGGTTTGACGATTTATCGTCATTTTGTCGATTTTGGAACCTAAAAATGACATGATGACGATGGGACGATTTATACCCTAATTTTGACGATTTCAAATCATTCAAGTTCGCATAATTTATTTGTACTGTTATTAACAATAACTTGTTAATAATTCTTTGGCGTTGTGTTGTTACGCTTGTAGAAAACGATAATCGATAGAAACTTTGACACAATTATTTGTTAAATAGTCCGAAGAGGCGCAACCAATAGCCATTAAGTCTATTAGAAAAAAATGCGTTGGTTATCCCTAGAAGTTGTTTTTATTAGAATTTAGGAACCATTAAAGATATTTTTTCATATCCTGCAAACAGTAATAAAATGTACACCGATAAGTTAATTTCAAGTAATTTAAATTCAATAAATAAAATGTATCTAAGTTTTCTAAAATATATTCTATCAGATATTATCAAAATTTAATTAAAAAAAAAAAAATTATAGTTCTAGGCCAAATAAATTCATATAATATTGTTAATGATAAAAAAGTGTGTTTTCTGAAGTTACAATAGTTGTTTTTTATTTTGTTGATGAAAGTGAAAAATAAGAGCTAGGAACTCAGTTCAGGCATATAAAATTATTATACCTAAAAGATACTTATGCTGCTAAAAACATATACGTATTGGCTTTGAGATGCAAACGATGGATTCTAGTCTTTTGTTTCCCGATTTGACTTAATTTATTACAAAAATCCTTGTTTTACGACATTCTTCACCAAATTAGGAAATTCATTAAATAAGTTGTCTTTGGAAACAATATTATATACACAAGATTATATAACGTAAAACAAACTAAAGTAGAGGATTTTATTTTTTTATTTTTAAAGTATTGAAAAAGGTGCATACTATTTACATGTTTGTTTGATCCATGTATAAAAATGTGGGGCTGATGAGGATAGCTTCCAGACAGCTGTCTTTACCAAAAAAGAACCACAAGCACTAGGTAAGACACAAGAAGTCTCGCAATAAAAAAAGGTAACACAAGAAGTTTAGTATTTTGAATCAAAAAATGATAAATCACAAATAGACTTTCCTTTGATTTATTAAACTCCACAATAAATTTAATAAGAAATTCCAATAAATGAAAAATTAATTTAAAGATTATTAAATTACAAAATTTTAATGGCGCGAACAACCACGATCCGAAAGCGATCAAAAAAACGATCTTGAATAATTACAATTTAAAACTAATGCCAACGATATGGCGCAAAATTATTAATCAAAAATACAAAATAATTAATCCAAAGAGCCCGACTTCCACACGATAGAAAAATATATTATATAAAGCCAAGGATGATGAATAAGCGGCAATTGATGATAGACGTCAAAACACTTTTACTAGCTTTGGCATCACTCAACCATGAACCAGGGATGGAAATTCATCATTGTTCAGACGTGAACACTGTATTTTTAATAATGCTGTAAGATTTGTTGATTTAGGAGTTTATTTTGCTATTTTTAGCTTTTAATAGAATATGTTTTATTGGTAAAAAGCGCTTTTTTAGTTTGTAGATTTTATGATGATTTCAATGAGCTATTTTGACGATTATGACGATATTTTCCTAAAACTATGACGATATTACTTTTAAAAACCTGGCAGCTATGATAATAGGTTATGTCAGATGTAAATACACATGTACGTTTGAAAGCAAAAATTATAAACCGTATGTAAAAGCCTATTTTTACAAACATATGAAATTACATATGGGTTATCAAACTGACAAGTCATATGACAAACACACGTCGTGTAAAACCAATTTAAGCAATGGTCATGAGTTCAATGCTCAGCCATGGCAACATCATAAAATTTTCTGATATGTATTAATTTCTCTATATTTATTCTCTTTCTCTTTATTTATTCTCTTTCTCTCACAGCGCCCTCCTTCGCCGGTATTACCACATAGCACTAAAGCGCCGGCGAATTAAAATAATTATAAATTGGCTATGCTAGTTTCAAACTAATTCGCCTAAATAATTGAGGTGCTTGCAACATTGTTCTAAAAATAATCAGAATAACCATAAGCGAAGCTTTACTATCACAATACACATCTGTCTTATCTACTACTATCCCTTTCCAAAGAAAGTAACACAGTTAATATAGGCATTAATTGCCTGAGTATTACATTTATTTATAACAAAAAAAAAAAAAATAATATAATCATTATTACTCCGACATGATGTTTTCCTTAGTTAAATCTCTTTTAATTGTTATTAATCCTTCTATAATAATTTATGAGGTAACTTAACGATAACCTATTGCATAATCCATGAATTCTCCCTTAACAAAATGTTAAAAGGAATTGCCTTGAATTATGTAAAACAATAATTTTTGTCTCCTTTGTTGTGTTTTCAAGATGGATTATAAGTATTTAATTCTTTTGAAAATCTTGGATGCAAAGGCATACAAGAAAACTTTTTTAGTTTTTAAATGTATTTAAAACAAACTCTTACTAGTTGTTACTCCATAAACAAATTATGTGTAGAAGCCTATATATTATTAAGTGTAGTTATTGTGAAAAAGTTGTTCATGGAGAAAAACTTGAAAATTGAGTCCATTTGCAAAAACAAAGATTAATAGAAAAGAAAACATTTTGCTCAGGGTTAAGTTTTTATTTTCTTCTGTAACATTTAAATGCCATTAAAAGTTTTTGTGTGAAATATTTATTTTCGAATGAATTTTTTTGACCAAAAAACTTTGTTAAGACACTTGTTGACATACATAATATATTTAAAGAGCACAAAATTAATTACGCGATTATAATTTGTTTCTTTGTATGGAAGGTGACACGATTATTGTTTTAGTATTTCCTGTTTTCTGCTAGCCCATGGATATTAATATAACACTTACTTGTGCAAAATTTAAAGACTCTACCTATTATATTTTTCAAGGTACACAATAATAATTTTTCACTATGTGTGGTAGGTACCAATACCCCTGTTTCAATTCAACCAGGTTTTTGCTTTACAGTGCCTCGTAATGAGTTGATTAGTGTACGCACACAATTTTGTGTGCGTACACTGTTCCAATCCATTCTGATTTTTTGCTACACTATGCAAATTAATATTTGGGTTACTTGTGCGAAATTTCAATATTCCAATCTAGTCAGTTTTTTCTACACTATGAACATTGATGAGAGTTAGTTAGTATTTAACACGCCGCATATTTGGTAACAAAATGAGAAGAAAGATCGGTCCTCTAGTGTATGCTGCAGTTGCTTTCCGACAAAACAAAAATTACTTTTAATTACTAAAAATTATGCTTATATCCCATAATATTTTATAATATAATTCTTGCAAAAAAAAACCGATTTCCAAACAGATATATGGGCATCAATTCTGAACTAAAAAATTAAAAGGAAGTAATCTGTAAGAACTAGTATCCAAACCAAATAAAAGATAAACAAAATGCACCAAAATAAGAGGAACACAATACTATGTTTTGTGTTCCTCTTATTGTAGCGGGCATATAAATAAAGAGTATGAGAATCTGCCTAAATCAAAAGATAATCTTTTGTAAATTTTTTCAAAGAAATTTACAAAACATTTTCAAAAAGATATTTTACAGAAAAATATTCGAAAAAAAAAAATTTTTTTAAAAATTTTCGAATAAAATTTTACAAAAAATTTTTATACACAATTTTTGAAAAATTAAAACAAAAATTTCAATATTTCTTTGAAAATCAAAATCATGACTGTAACATAACATATAATTAATATTAAGAATATACATATGTATGTGTGTATATAGAGTAATGTGCTGTTTATGTAACTCAATTGAACAAAACGTCTAGAAAATTTGTATAGGAATAACTCAAAAAATTTAGTGCTTTTCATACAAATTTCCTAGACGATTTGTTCAAATGGGTTACATAAACAGCACATAACATATTTTTTTAAATGATTTTGATTTTTAAATAGATGATATCTCTGTTTTAAAACCTAGGTGCATTAAACACATAGACATCATCAAGATACCGAATACAAACTGTCAAAAATAAAATACAGACGTTTATAGGTAAACGATTATTTTGAAGCCAGCAAAGCTACATAGCTACACTGCCACCGTTGTGGCTGTCGTCAACTTAGGCTAATTTCTATTTTATTCAACAAAAGAAAATGTCACAAAATTGTAAATTACAAATTCATATACAAACAAAAAGTATTGGAGGAAATATTTATAATTTTTTTAAAAAGTTAGTTAATTTTACTTACTTACTTAGGTGGCTATTACAGAACATTTGTTCCTGTAGCCGAACGTAAAATAGATTTCCAAGCGCCTCCATCTTCTGCGCTTCTTCTCCAGTTTCTGACACCAAGTTTCGAGATGTCTTCCTCAACTTGATCTTTCCATCGAAGTTTCGGTCTTCCCCTTCTGCGTGAACCGTCACCAGGTTCGTATTCAAATGATTTTCTAGCTGGAGCATCTTCATCCATTCTCACAACATAACCTAGCCAACGCAATCGTTGTAATTTGATACGTTTGACTATGTCTATGTCGGCATACAGCTCATACAGCTCATGGTTCATACGACACCGATATTCTCCGCCAACGCAGATTGGTCCATAGATTTTTCGAAGAATTTTTCTCTCAAACACTCCAAGCACAGTATCATCTGCTTTCGCAAGTACCCTTGCTTCGGAACCATATAATAGCACAAGTAGTATCAGTGTCTTGTAGAGAGTGATTTTTGTCTGTCGAGAGGTGGCCTTGTTTTTAAACTGCTTACCTAGTCCAAAGTAGCATCTATTGGCCAGTATTATTCTTCTCTTTATCTCAAAACTGATGTTGTTTGTTTTGTTGATGGCGGTACCGAGGTAGATAAAATCGCTGACTACCTCAAAGTTGTAGTTTTCAAATTCCACTGTCTGCCCGAGTCTACTGGACGTCTTGTGCGTTAATACCATCAACTTGGTTTTATCGCCGTTTACTGCCAGACCCACTTTGGCAGATTCTTTTTCGATTTTTTCATAGGTGGCAGTTACCGCTCGCAATGTTCGACCCATGATGTCTATATCGTCAGCGTAATCGAGTAACATGTGTTGTTTAGTGTATAGCGTGCCAGTTCTATTCACATTCGCATCCCGTATAACCTTTTTTAGCAGGATATTAAAAAGGTCACACGATAGACTATCGCCTTGTCTGAAATCTCGTTTGGTACTAAATGGCTCGGAGATGTTTTTTCCTATTTTAACTGAAGATCGCGTATCAGTTAAGGTATCCTGCACAGCCGTATTAATTTTGTAGGGATACCAAACTTAAACATGGCTTGAAACACCTTTGAACGAATGGGGCTGTCAAAAGCAGCCTTGTAGTCGACAAATAGATGGTAGGTGTCGATCTGTTTTTCTTGGGTCTTTTCCAGTATTTGACGTAAGGTGAATATCTGTTCGGTGGTGGATTTACCAGGTATAAAGCCACATTCATATGGCCCAATTATCTCGCCAACTTTAGATTTTAAGCTTTCACACAGTACGCTGGAAAGTATTTTGTATGCGATGGGAAGGAGACTTATTCTACTGTAGTTGGCGCATACTGCCTTGCCTCTTTTTTTGTGCACGGGACATAATATGCTGAAGTTCCAATCATCGGGTATGCGTTCCTCTAACCAAATTGAACAAACCAGCGTGTCGCCTCCGGTCTTAAATAATTCGGCTGTTAACCCATCGGCTCCTGCTGCCTTATTATTCTTCAGCCGAGTAATTGCTACTTTGACCTCATTTTGGCTAGGTGGTATACACTCAATACCGTCATCCGGGATTGGTTGTAGGGTATCTTCGTCACCGCTGCTATCTCATACCAATAGTGTGGAAAAATGTTCCCTCCACTTCCTCAGCACACACTCAGTATCTGTCAGCAGATTACCTTCTTCATCTTTACAGGAGGATATGCTTGTACCAAGGTCATCAGTTTGTTTTTTCACTCTTTGGTAGAATTTTCGGATTTCATTCTCGATTATTTACATCTCGATTCACTCACACTCACGTTTTTCCATTTCTCTCTTTTTTCTGCGGAATAGACGTTTCTCCTTTCTCCTTTTCTCCCGATACCTCTCCCTTGCATTACGTGTTGCTACTGAAAGAAGGGTAGCCCTGTATGTGGCATTTTTTGCTTCAGTATCATTACGACACTCTTGGTCGTACCATGGGATTCTTGGGGGAGGCTTCTGATACTCAAGTACGGATTTTGCGGCGTTTTCCATAGAGTGGGCTATAATTTGCCATTGCTCCGCAATATTATCGGGACAACGAGTGCTTTCTTGAAGCAATTGGGTCAGTTGAGTGGAGCATGCTATTGCTGTCTGTTGTGTTTGCAGCTTCCGCGCTGTGTCAGACCGTACGTTTCTCGCAACATTTAACCGGGTGCGAACCTTTGCGGCCACAAGGTAATGATCCGAATCAATATTTTCTCCTCGGATTGATCATACGTCCAACACGCTGGAAGAATGCATCCGTCTATCACAACATGATCAATCTGATTTCTGGTTGTCTGATCTGGTGACAGCCACGTTGCTTTATGTATATCGAGATGACGAAATCTGGTGCTGCTCATTACCATGTTTTTTGCCGCCGCGAAGTCTGTTAGCCTCATTCCGTTATCGGATGTTTCTTCGAGGAGGCTAAATTTTCCGACTGTTGGACCAAAGATATTCTCCCTTCCTATTTTTGCATTAAAATCTCCTAGGACAATTTTAATGTCGTGGTCGGGGCAGCGGTCATATGCTCCTTCTAGGCGCTCGTAGAATACATCTTTGGTCTGTTCGTCCTTGTCTTCAGTTGGGGCATTGGCACATATAAGACTGATGTTGAAGAACTTGGCTTTTATACGGATTGAGGCTATCCTCTCATCCACCGAAGTGAATCTGGAGACAAGATGTTTGAGTCTCCGACTAACCACAAATCCACAGCCAAATTCATGTCTTGTGTCATGGCAACTATAGTACAATGCGTCACCCTTGGGTGTTGTTGTGACGCCTTTCCCATTCCATCGCACTTCCTGTAAGGCAGTAATATCGGCATTGTACTTTTCAAGTACATCCGCCAGTGCGTATACTGCACCTTCTCTATATAACGTCCTGACATTCCAGGTGCAGATTCGCAGATCGTGGTCCTTAAAACGTTTGCGGGGGTCGTCAACATTAGGGGTTTTTTATTAAATTTTATAAAAGCAAAATAAGTATTTCTACAAAAATGTCAGAGTTTACGATTTAGCGTCGGCTTCAATATCATTAAGTGGCGACAACACGGCGACAATTGTAGCAAACGGAATTTGTTTTCGTTTGCCTTCTATTTCTTTAACTCATGAATAATGATTTTTTCTTATACGACTTTATTTAAGTAAAGAGTCAACAATATGGATAATGCTGTACATGTCTGTATAAATAAAATCACCGTGGTGAAGGGTACAACAGATTCGGCACGGCCGAATATAGCACTTTTACTTGTTTTATTACAAACTACAACGAAATGCAAAGTGGCCGTTAGTTATTTCATTGTTAGTGATTAACTACTAAATTGAAGAATTTAATTAAGAGCAGTTTCTATGAACTTTCCTAAAAATAAGGCGATCGAATAGCTGTAATGTTTAAGGAAAATTAGTAGATAGGATATTGTGTTTGTAAAATTCACAATATTTAATTTTCTTTAAAATGTTAATTAAAGAAATACTACAAATAAATTCATTAAATTTATCAGAGCTTTATAAACAAATAATAAAAAAGTTTAATATTTAAACTGCTAACCAGAAGACTTGTATGTTTGAACACTCTGGACAGGATGTTAATGTTGCTGATAATGAACAAAGTTTTAAGCAACTTAAACTAAAGAAAAAGTATTGCAGGAATCTTTTTATATATTGCCTTCCAATAGTATATTTGCATTGATATCTAAGGGTTGAGACCATTTAAACTGTAGCATAATAAAACAATTTTTATTTCTTAATGTTAAATAAAAAAATTTTTTTTTGATTTCATATTTATTTATTCTATCTGCAATATGTTTGAACTAACAATAATTACTCATATCTTAAGTCTAAAATAAAATATACTTTTTAAGTCCAGCCAGCGCTAGACAAAAATAATATATTTTCCACGATTGCTGAAATCATTTACGGGTCATCTCTCTATTGTACGGCCAGGAAAAGCAGTATCTCTTCTTTTTAGTCGAATGTAATCAGGAGCATTAAAAATGTTACGCGCCAATGAATTTGGATGAGTTTCAAGCTTCTTTAAATACGTTACCGCATGTTTCGCTATTTCTGATTTAACTGTTGGCACGTTTAGATTTTTGTGGATATTAGAGTTTTTGATATACCAGGGATCGTTCGTAGAATCTTATTTTGGCGCCTTTGAATTTTTTCAACATTGCTAGCTGAGGCTGTGCCCCATAATTGAATCCCATAGCACCAAATTGGTTTAAGGATCGACTTGTACAGTAGTAGTTTGTAATCTATGCTAAGAGTAGAGTTTCTGCCAATAAGCCAGTTTAGTTGGACTGCTTTTAACTTCATTTGTGTCAATTTGGATTCTATTTGGCTTTTCCAAGTAAGGCGCCGATCAAGATGTATACCGAGGTATTTGACATCTGAAAGCTGGAGTATCATTTGATTATTTATGCGAATAGGGGGGCATGAGTCCCTACGCAGTGTGAAAGTTATATGAGTGCATTTTTGTTCATTCACCTTAATTCTCCATTTCTTCAACCATTTTTCCAATTTGAGTACGTGATCTTGTAAATCTTGTGATGCTACTTGCGCGCTTTCATGAATACTTAAAAAAGCTGTGTTATCAGCAAATGTTGATGTGTTCACTGGATTGCTAATTGGCATATCGGATGTGTACAGCAAGTATAAAATGGGTCCCAAAATACTACCCTGTGGAACTCCGGCTTTAATAAGCTGAGGCGAGCTTAAGAAATCTCCTTCTTTTAGTATGAACTTTCGATCAGTTAAATAATTTTTTATGAGCTTATAGAAGTTTTTGGGCAAATTCAGCTTTAACTTGTATATAAGGCCTTCGTGCCATACCTTGTCAAATGCTTGAGAAACATCGATCAAAAGTGCAGAACAGTATTTTTTTTCTTCAAAGGTCTTTTTAATTACATTTACTAATCTGTGTGTTTGTTGGATCGTACTTTGTTGTTTTCTCAAGCCAAATTGATGGTTCGGAATACATCCTTTGGCGCTCAGAATTGGGTTCAACTTAATTATTAATATTTTTTCGAACAGCTTTGATATATTTAATAATAGGCTTATAGGTCTGTATGATTCAACCTTGGTGTTGTCTTTTCCAGGCTTAGGTATCATAGCAATCAAAGAAATTTTCCACTTTGTAGGGAAGTACTCAAGACGTAATATGGCATTAAAAGCAAAAAGAATAATTTTTTGGGCTATACGAGGCAATTCAAATAACATCTTGTTACTGATTTTATCAATACCAGGAGCTTTCTTAGGGTTTAAATCAGTTACTGTCTTTTCAATATCTCGAAGCTCAAACCTTAGGGTAACTGCCGGACTAACATTGATAGGTAGGAGCTCATCTATATCAGTCGAGACAATTGGAGTAAACACGTTTTTCAAATGATCAACAAACAGATTACCTTTTTCGGTATCATTTCTAGCCCAGCCTCCACAAGAAGTTCGCAATGGAGGCTTACGTACGACTGGTCTTTTGAGCTCAGCTATATCAGTCGAGACAATTGGAGTAAACACGTTTTTTAAATGATCGACAAACAGATTATCTTTTTCGGTATCATTTGTTGCCCAGCCTCCACAAGAAGTTCGCAATGGAGGCTTACGTACGACTGGTCTTTTGAGGTTTCGACATGCATGACATAATGAATAATCTAATTGTGGAGTTGGGTCCAGATCTTCCAGGTAATTTTTCAGAGATGCTACCCTTTGAGAGTCTAGTAGGTCTCTTAGGCGCTTCGTGCAAATTTTAAGTCTAGTTTTAAGTTGAGGAGATCTATATGTTTGCCACTCTCTACGAATTTTTTTTTTCAGTCAAGAGCTGCTCGACATCTGCAGAACAAATGTGATAAATACAAAAAATGTCCATAAAAATGTTTTCTTATTTTAGATATTTTACACCGACTGCAAAAATATTATTATATATAATTTATTATGTTTGTGCCTGAGAACTCAGTCATTGGTCTCATTAAAACAAACATAATTTTAATAAATCAGTAAAGTGCGAGTTAGACTCGCACATGTAGGGTTCCGTACTACGTTTAGTACAACTTTAAAAATTCAAGTTTCTAATTTTTTCATGTCTTATGTTTCACCCTTTAATTTTAAAATTATAGTCGTAATCGCGAATATTGCATCACTGTTGGAACACCCTTTCAATTTTAGCAATTTTTGTTATAGCGGCTATGGTAAACACTATCTATAAAAATATACATGCGCCTTTCTATTGCGGTTCAAAAAATAAGGTAATATACGTGAAAAACGTGTCACTGATGGAACACCCTTTAGATATTAGTAATTGTTACAGTGGCCGAAATACAACATCTACTGTCTAAAGAGTCTACCTATTTTGGTTCAAAAAATAAGGCTATTTACATACAAATCATGTCTCTGTCGGAACATCCTTTAATTTTGTTATTTGCTATGGCGGCCATGGCAATTCTCTTTTTATGAATATATCAAGAGTCTACCTATTACTATTAAAAAAATAAGTTACTCTACGTAAAAAACATGTTACTGTCAGAGCACCCTTTAATTTTCTATTTCTATACGAATTGGAATAATCTACCTATTACGGTTCAAAAAACATGTCGTTATGCATGCAAAATACGTCACTGTCGGAAAACCCTTTTAATTTTTAATGTTTTTATAGGGGTCATAGTAACACACCATTTGTGAAAATTTCAAGAATCTATCTATTATGGTTAAAAAATTAGTCAATGTTTATGCAAATCACGTCACTGTCGGCACACCCTTTAATTTTTACTATTATATATAGTGGCCATAGTAATACTCCTCCTGTAAAAACCTCAAGAGTCTACCTATTATCGTTCAAACTTATGCCATATACATACAAATCACGTCACTAACGGATCACCCGTTAATTTTTAGGCTTAATATTGCATACTTGCTTATAATGCAAACATAGTTTAAATCACTGCAAATTGTAAGTGGTTGCCTCCTATAGCTCAAGAAATAATTACATAAAGGCAAATAACACGCCACTTCCAGAACACCCTGTAAGTGTTATTATTTGTTGCTATAGCGGCCACAGATATACACCTTCTGTGAATTTTCAAGAGTCTACCTATTATGGTATAAAACTTAGGCCTTATACATGCAAATCACACCACTATCGGAACACCCTTTAATTTATAGTTTTATTTTTTATACTTGTTTATATAGTGAACTAAGTTTTTATTACTGTTTGTAAATTTCCAGTGTATCCCTCCTACAGTTCAAGAAATAAACACATATTCGTGAATAACACCTCTCTATTGGAACACCCTATAAGTTTTAGTATTTGTTGCTATTGCGGCAACAGCTATACATCATCTGTGAAATTTTCAAGAGTCTACCTATTACGGTTCCAGAGATAAAAGGCGCTGACAGACGGACAGACATTGTAGCGAAAACAATAGGGTTACGTTTATACACTTTGTGTACGGAACCCTAAAAATGAAAGGGCATCCCCCACTATAAAATTAAATGATGTTGCCAAACTTTTTAACCGTTAAGTCCTTTATAACGGCATGTGTAAAACTATTCCTATGTCCATAATAGCAATTATACAAAATCTAAGAGGATGAATCGTTTTATATAGCTATTTGATATTTGCACAGTACGTATATTTTCCGATAACACAAAAAGTATACGATTGGAAATAAAATAATGTCCTTTTATTTAATGAAATTTGTTGTATTTAATTTAAGTATTTAACTTAAATAAAGTCCCCATAAAAGACGTATTTTGGTAAAAATAGTAATATATTTTATACAGTAGTAGGCAGACACTTCAAATTTACATCTTCTTTACTTCTATGCCCGCTAAAATAAAATGTAAACAAAACATACCATAAGTAATTTGGCGTATATATGTAAGTTATAGACATTGGCGACGACTCTATCCAACCAAAAAATGCTTGATCAGCAATGTGTTAATGCACGCGCAGTCGAATGCATAACACACAGGTTCAATGGTTTGATACGGCAAAATTGCATATCAGCATAAAAAGCATGGGAAAGTTAAATTGCTGGATCAGCGTCTGTTAGCTCGCGCGTGTTGGTGCAACGATAGGTATGATGGGAGAAGTTGGCAATGAAAAAAGGCAGTCTTGGCTACGTGTTCGTGAAAACCGGTTATGCAAATTAATCTTTCTGAATTATTGTTTTTAAATTAAATTAGTGTTAAATAAATTTGTATTTTAAAATTTAAAATTGTGTAAAAATTATTTCACGGCGCGGTTGAGCGCCTTAACAAATTTTTTTAGGATACTTTAACAGAAATCCCTTAACTGGCGCCCGAGCAGGGACCCGCAAAAAAAAATAACATTTGCGGGCTCCTTGAAATAAAAAACAAAATATATTCTGCGAATCCTAAGGGACCCTCCAGAATTAACTAATAAATATTAAAATTATTTCTGCGATCTCTAAGGAGCACTCCAGAACTATAATTAAATAATTTAACCCAAAGGATCAATTATTAAAGCAGTCCTCCTTTGCCAACCCGATACTCCTGGTGATCCTAACTTAATATCACAAAAGGTTATCGGAGCGAAAGTGGAGTAAACCGTGCCCCAGTAGGTGCCCACGAGTATAAAAGTGGATTTCCAAAAAGGATAACCACGGAACTTCCGCGAGGACAAAGGGATTTCAGTTAAATCGCGTCGCGTCTACCGAAGCCAAGGCTCATAAAAATAAAAGAAAAGAATATATATAAAATAAAAAATTGTAATGTAAAAGAAAAAGCTGTGTAAAAATTGAAAAAAAGAGAAATATCAAAAGCAAAAATTGTACGCAATATATAAAAAAAAAGAAAATATAAAAATAAAATATAAAAATATATAAAGGCCGTACAAAGGTGAAAATTAAATAAAATCAAAATATTGTAAAGGAAAAAGCTGTGTAAAAATTGTAAAATACCAAAAGAAATACCAAAAAGCAAAAATTTTACGAAATTAAAAAATATTATATAGATATATGAAAAGGAAAAAAAATAAAACAAAAAACCTGTTTTTTAGCCTATAATAAAGTGACCCCAGTGCAACGAACAAGGATCAACTAAATAAAAAAATCCAGAATAAATATTTCAGGTGAGCGAGTTTTCCTTTTTTTATTATTTTCTTGTCAGCGTGAAAATGGAAGAATTAAAAAGTACTGTTACTGTTTTGACCGGTGCTATTAACCGTTTTATGGACCAAATAAAATCGGTCGAAACTAGAATTGGCAGAATCGAGTCCAGTCTAGCGAATAATGCGTTAGGGCAGGTTTTGAATAGGTTAGATGCGCTAGAATCATTGCCAAGTATTTTAGGTAGTGCAGGAGCCGCCGAAGAAAGGCCTCTGCAAAGACCTCAGAACGAGGACGACTTGAAAAATATTAGCCACCTTCCTGATAGTGTTAAGGAATTAAGATCCTTCGATGGGAATCCCACACAGTATATTTCCTGGATTCATTCGGTAGAGGCAATTTTGAATGATTTTGAGATAGTAAGGGACAAACCAATATACCGTGCTATCATACAGAGTGTTCGACAAAAGATCATCGGGGCCGCTGATACAGCATTAGTGTCGTATAATGTTTTCGAGAGCGATTGGGCTGAGGTGAAAAGGATTCTTTCACTTCATTATGCCGATAAACGCGATATTCAGACATTGGAGCACCAACTCAACCAGTTGGGCCAAGGCTCGTCATCTGTCGATGAATTCTACTCTACGATTAATCACCAGCTGTCCTTAATAATTAACAAAATTAAAACTGAATCTCATAGTGAAGAAACCATTAAGGCTTTGATCGAAACTTATCGTAATAGATCACTTGATATATTCATACGCGGCTTAAAACCAGACCTTTCCAAAATGATAATCATACAACGCCCAAGAACGCTTCCGGAGGCATATTCGGCTTGCCTTGAGTTACAAAATTTGACAATGAGGAATAATATCCTCTATACGAAAGTCGGGAATAAAACACAAGAACAAACTTCTGCGAATCCTGGTTATAGAAATATGCCACCAAGACATCTAAAACCATTTCCGATGCGGTCTGGCTGGCAACCTCAATACTCCAGTGCAAGGAATTGGCAACAGGGGTATAATAACCACAATAACCCCTTTAATTCACGCGGAAACGTACACAGTTCCCGGAATAAGCCAGCATTGCACCCGCGATATCCGGCAATCAAACATGAGCCCATGGACATAGATACTTCCGTACAATCCCGTCGGATTAACTACATGAACCATCCAGGAACGGAAGAAAAACCACGTGGCTCAGAGCAGCACTTAGTGGGCAAACGACCAAGAATTTACAATATAGAAACCTTTTCAGACGAATCCCACACGGCTGAGGAAAATTACCAGCAGGATTATCAGCCTGAAAGTAGCGAAGAAGAAATAAATTTTGTGGGAAAAGGCCTTCAAGCCTCCCCTATATAGAATATTCATCCGAATCTGGTGAAGTTTTATGTTTTCTAATTGATACTGGCTCTAATAAAAACTTTTGCAGTGAACGTTTATCCCTCGGAAGCGTTCCATTAAATAAACCAATACTAGTCAAATCAGTGGGGGGCGACGTAAACATAAAACGTGTGGTTACAGGACCATTTTTTAAGCATGTAGGGATAGATAAGAAAATAAAATTTTACATTTTACCGAAGTTAGGAACATTTGATGGAATAATCGGAGACGACACCCTTAAAGATCTAGAAGCTGTGGTCGATAGGAAAGAAAACGTTTTAATATTAGGAAAAAGTATCCAAATTCCTTTAAAAGAAAAATTTGCGGTGGAATCAAATTATATATTGAATGAGGAGTGTTTACCCGAAATTAGAAAGAAAATAGAAAATCTTATCAATAAATTTAGTATCCTTTTTGGGCCTCTAGATGGTAGCGAGCTTGCTTCTACTAATGTGCTAGCGGAAATTCGGACTAGCACAAATGAGCCTATATATACCAAAAGTTACCCATACCCAGTTTGTATGAGGGAGGAGGTTGAGAGACAGATTAAAGAATTACTCTCAGAAGGTGTCATAAGACCTTCAAAAAGCCCGTACAACTCCCCAATTTGGGTTGTGCCTAAGAAGCCAAAGCCAAATGGCGAAAAACAGTATAGAATGGTAGTGGATTTTAAGCGTCTCAACTCAGTGACCATTTCGGACACCTATCCTATCCCAGATATATCTTCCACTTTGGCTAGCTTAGGAAACGCCAAGTATTTCACGACAATAGACCTCACGTCAGGCTTTCACCAAATTGCCATGAGTCCCAAGGATATCCCCAAGACGGCTTTTTCAACAGCCAATGGAAAGTTCGAGTACTTGAGACTGCCCTTTGGGTTGAAAAATGCTCCAGCTATATTCCAGAGGATGATCGATGATGTCCTTCGCGAATACATAGGGAAGATTTGTTATGTGTATATCGACGACATTATAGTCATCGGGAAAAATGTGGAAGATCATATGAGAAATATAGACACCATATTTGCCAAACTTTATGAGGCTAATTTGAAAGTAAATCTTGAGAAAACACATTTTATGAAAACGAGTGTGGAATTTCTCGGATACATTGTCGGGTCAGATGGTATCAGACCGGACCCCGCCAAAGTCAAATCTATTGAAGATTTATTACCACCTACAAATTTGAAAGAATTGAAAAGCTTCCTTGGCATGACTTCCTATTATAGGAGGTTTATCCGTGACTACGCAAAAGTGGCTAAGGCACTTACAAACTTAACTAGAGGGGAACATGCTCAAATTAGGGCTAGTCAGTCGAGAAAAATACCAATCGATTTGAATCAGGAGTCTCTTGAGGCATTCAATGCATTAAAATCATTGCTGACATCGGCCGAAGTCTTGTCTTTTCCCGATTTCGGAAAACCATTCAACCTAACGACAGATGCATCGAACACTGCGTTTGGTGCTGTTTTGTCACAAGGAGAGATTGGCAAAGACAAGCCCATAGCCTACATTTCTCGTTCGCTCAACAAAACAGAAGAGAACTACGCGACAAACGAGAAAGAAATGTTGGCCATTGTATGGGCCTTAGATAACTTAAGAAATTACCTTTACGGAGCTAGAAAAATAAACATTTACACGGATCATCAACCACTTACATTTGCGTTGGGCAATAGGAACTACAACGCTAAATTGAAAAGATGGAAAGCGCGTATTGAAGAGTATAACCACGAGTTGATTTATAAACCAGGTAAATCAAACTACGTGGCTGATGCTCTTTCAAGATTGAAGACCATACCAAGTCACTTGTATCACTCTTCGACTGATACTGCAAGCGAAGGTAGGGCAATAGATCTTGATGGTACTCTAACCGCCTCAGAAGGTGGTGACGAACTCTCATCTGCATCGACAGTTCACAGCGCTGATCAGGACTCTTCTGATTTGATTCCGCATGTTGAGGCTCCTATAAATGTCAGTAGGGTGTTGAAGAGAGTTCTGGATATGGGAGCAGGGAGCAAAATTAGGGTGGTACTTATATAGTTGGAAGTTTTGGGAAATTGTGTGTGAGTAATGAGATTCGGGGACTGGGCTGGCACGACTTGGTTTGGGTTGAGTTGGTTTGGCTTGGTTGAGTTTGGCGGGGGGTTTGGTCGGGGTTTGGGTGAGGTTTGGCATGGGTTGGTTAGGATTTGTATACTAATTTTGTTCTGAGAAAACTAACAACGATGAAATGAGTGCCACCCTAATGTATTGTAGTTCTGTTGTTAAAAGTTCTGTTGTGGTTTTTTTTTTTTTTTTTTTTTTTTGTTGATATGTATGAATGTGTGTTTGAAATAGTTGATATAATTAAGTTGTTTGAATACAAAAGCTTGATCCTAACCATACACAACAAAGTTGATAAGAAATAAAAAGCAAAAATATACTATTTATGTATTTATAGGTATATTTTATTTATTAATTTGTTCAATTTTTGTTTATTTTGAAATGTCCCCAAGCATAGGTATTAATACCATCTTCTCTTATATAACGTTTATTATCATCATAACTTAATACAACTTTTGATATTTGTTGTGTATAAATTTCATGCAGGATAGATTTAAATATATACATTTTATCGTGATATATGGTTTTATCTATCAAACAGTTACGATAATCATTTATATTTAGTTTTTTTAAAGCAGAGCTTTTTACACCTTTAGCTTTTTTGATTTCTTCTTTATCTTCAACAGCTATTGAGTATACTTTTGATCGAAGACCAATAAATTCTAACATTACATGTCCATTATTCTCATCTTTCATCATTCCCAAGACTTTTTTGTTTTGCAAGGGGAAATTGAAAACATTATTAATTGAATAGTCTGATGTATCAAAGTTTAGATGAAGATCATTGTAAATATCTTTATAAAAATCGTTTGTTCTTATTGTGTAAATTAAAGAATCAGTATCCATATAATTTAATTTTAAATTTTCATTAAACTTTGCCTGCATATACTGATAGTGAAAGTCATACATTTTATATTTAGATAGTTCTAGAACTGAAAACCCTAAATATATAGGTTTATTAAATGTTACGCTATCCATACTTATTTGAATTGCAATCATATTATCAGTAAAATGTGTTAAACTATGAAAATTAGGTTTTGCTATAAGAGCTCGTGCACCCAAACGGTTGTGTTCACTCTCCCAAGCATTAACAATTTTTACATTTTTACGTTTTTCAACATTTTCCATAGTTTTACCGTATACCGCATTATTTAAAAGTTTAAAAAAATTTTTTTCAAACTCATTTTTGGCATTGGTTCGATGAAAGGTATTTAAATCGATATACTGTTTCAACCAAGTTGATTGTTTAAATCTTAATATTCTATGAATTTTAACTAATTTTAAACCATTTCTAATACACTGTTGAAGATTTCGATAGTGAATTATATATGATTTTTTATTAGTTAAATCGGAAATTAGTTTCTTTATATTATGAGGTTGTATTGGCGGACTTTTAAGTTCAACACAAAACGGTAAATCATTATGACTATCATGTAGTTCTTCAGGATAGTCTAAATCAACTTCTAAAATGTAACCAAAATCAGAGTTTTCAGATACTTTCGAAATATCAAAGCTATCTATATCTTCAATCCATTCAAATTTACCTTCTGGCAAGGATTCAGACATTGCCCAACCATACAAGTTGTTCGCATCTAAATACATAAGATATTGTGAGGGTTTAGAGCAATCATATGTTTTGATATATTTATGATTTGCAACTGTTCGACGTGTTGTACATTGAACAATACCACCTCTTATTCCTTTTTTAATGAAATTATACATATTTATATCGGTGAATAATTCCAATTTAATTTTTGTTAT
Organism: Phasia obesa; assembly: GCA_949628195.1. NCBI lineage: Eukaryota > Metazoa > Arthropoda > Insecta > Diptera > Tachinidae > Phasia > Phasia obesa. The sequence continues at coordinate 60,139,095 of OX451218.1, read as the reverse complement.
TTTTAACATGGCATCCCACGATAAACCAGGTGTTGTATAGTAATGACATGGATCAAGATGATATATTGATTTACAAACAGAACGAAAATTTTCAAATACATCAGTTAAAAGAAGTACATCAGTTTTTAGGTATAAAAGCATATACTCATTTAGAGATTGACAGTTAAATGTAGACCAAACACTTAACGCGTGCTCATAATCAACAACAGTACATTCTTTGTTATTTAATGTAGAGAAAAACTGTTCACGAGAAGGTAAAACATTTTCATTTAATTTTTCAACTGAATCGATATAATCATAAGGAAATATACCTTTTCTTTTCAAAAGATTAAATTCTAAATGATTTGGATATATTGATTTCAGTGTTTTTAAGTTATCGTCATGCAAATAATTAGATAATTTATCTAAACTAGACGTCATAAATTTAAAAGAATCGAGAAAACGTAATTCTAAATTATATTTGTCAGTTATTTGAATTCTTTTTCTAACCGATATATACAATTCTTTATTAAGTGGTATAACATCTATTTCACCCGGATAATCTGCTAGAGTCTTTACAAACAAATGACAATCATAACCTGAAAAGTTATGAAAAATTATTGGAATAAAGTTAGGTAATTGATAATTAAAATTACATTTCCGATGAGCTGGACCGCGATATTGACCAGTTAAATGACAATGATCAGCACATCTATCATCATCATCTAGAATTTGTTTACATATATGACACTCATTAGTATTATAATGTTTTTCAACTTCATGAGGTAATAGAGAATTCATTGGCACTACTTTCATTAGAAAGTTTGTACACAAAAAACGTGCATCCTCAATTAAATTTTGAACAAAATCTTTAACAACATCGTTACCCGTATACGTTCTAAGCTTATTTAGTTTAGAATCAAAAGATGATTTTATGTAGTAGCTGTAAGCTATAGGTATGTGTTTTTGAATGCTTGTGACATTATTAGAATTTTTGTTGTTAATTTTACTTAATATACATTCAAAATCCGCATAGATAACAAATGGTACATCTAATTGATTTTTAAAATTTTTGAACTGCAATATATTATCATCCTTAACACCCGAAGGCATTTTGGTGACAATTTTATTGCATTTTTGTTTATGTTTTAATAGCAAGAGTTCACTGCTTGAATATTGTAAGCAAAAATTACAAAAATATTTAGCGCCTAGATGTTTTGAAACTTGTTTGCTCAATAAACGACTTATGTTTCTTATCCAAACATAATGTGATTCATCGTTTTCATCATCTTGAATGTATAGTAAATTGATATGATTAATTTTTTCATCAGCTGTTTTATAATATGGTCCAACGATTTCTTTTTTTATCACACTACATCCAAAAACATTCACGCTTATATTTAAATTGTATTTCTCAAATATCTTAATATCAGCAATAGGTAGAGGAAAGGTTAAGTTGGTGAAATCAATTGTTATTCCATTTTTTAGCGTTATTAAGCTTTGTGCGATAACGTTACTATAATGTAAATATTTTGAATTTAAATGATTGTTTTCTAATGCAGCTATAAGAGCCCATTTGAAACAATAATTATCATTATTTTTAATGTTGACGCACGCTTTTTTATTTCTGATAAATATTGGTAGTTCTAAATATTTAGATCCTTTTATAGGACAATACTTGTTAATGTTTATTTCAATTTTATTGATACAAACTAGAGACCAACCACTGTCTCTCTCTTGAAATTCATCCATTTTGGCTGCTATTTCTATACTATGATTATCGTACATGTTTGATAGATCTTGTTCTAATTGTACTATTACCATTTTCGTTTGAAAAGATTTCATACTAATTAGCGCGCTATCGTCATTTTCAATTTCATTAGTTTTTGAGAATTTTATATATTCTGCAAAAACTTCTATATTAAATTTTATATTTTGATGTTCTAATAACATATTTTTTAAAATATTTATAATACTTTCTTTTGCATTCGAAAATAAAATGTTTATTGAAAGCTCATCTACCTTTTTATTTTCGTATACAAAAGTTTGAATACGTTTAGCAAATAAATTTTTACTTATATATATATCGTTGTTTATAAACAAACGATTATTTTTTCTTTTATGTTCATTAGTTCTCAAATGATGAGACCAAGAACCTTTTCTTATATTTAATTTACAAGTTTCACATCGTATATAGCTACATGATGGAGTTTCTTCAATATTTTCAGCTTTAACAATTTTTTCATTTTTTAAATTTAGTTTTGTTTTACTTGATTTTAGATTAATATGTTTATTATTAAAATGTCTCTTAAAATTAAATTTGGATACGAAAGACGTTCCACATACTTCACAGATGTGCATGATATAACACCAGAAATGGAAGTAATGTACTGAAAGTATTTGAAATTAAAATAAACACAAATTATAGATTTGCTCTTAATATCTACAACATACCCGGACTTAGTGAAGATGTTTATATAAATATTTAAATATTTCACAATTTCGGTTGAAAAGATTACTTTTTAGAATTTAGCTTTTACGTAGTTTTTTTAATAAAATCAAATACCGTTTCAACTTTTTATATGAATATAATTTTAAACAGTTTTTAAATTATATATAAATTATAATTTTCTGTTTTAAGAATGCTTGTTTAATAGTTTTCAATCACTGATATCGGTTTTTGAATATGTTTTTTTTTCATTTTTTTGTGTGTAACACGTTTTTTCCCAGAATAACGAAGAAATCAATTGTGTCATTAAAACTCATTAACAAATGTTCTTATATACTTTATATTCTTACTAAAATACAAGTTTGATATAAAAAGTTGTGGTCTGGTGTAAAAAAATGAACAAACAAATGATTAAATTAACCACATTTATTATTAACATAATAACAACTTTATCATTCAGAACAAGCAATTTCGGATTCCGTTTGTTGGTGTTGTTGTTGTTGAGCTTCAATGACAATGACAATATTCAATTTACTTCTTTGGTGTATCTTGAGCTAAAACGATAATAATTAATTATTAGATTTAATAATAAATAAATGAATAAAAACTTTTTTACCAAAAATTACCTGTTGTTTCCGCATTTATAGTTAATTCGTAATTTAACTCACTGTTTCCTTTCCTATATTTGAAAAAGTAGTAGGTATTGCGGTCAAATTCCGCAATAGTATCATCATCTATGATATCATTAAATATACTGGGTAGGTATATATATTGATTGCTTTCCACCAAACATCGAATTTTCATCCCAAAACGTGTCTGTACACGCTCCATCTTCGTAATTTGATAATTGTGATTAAAAACCATCTCCTTTATAGGGAGAATGGTTTTATTTTGACATTTTTTAAATATTGTTTTTAAATGCGTTTCCATCTTTAGTGATTTACTTAACTTGAATAACACTTAAAGTAAAACTAGAGGCGGTTTTTATACAAAATTCAGAAATACAATTTTGTTTCTAAGCATGAAAAATGTGAGAAATTTTAATGTTGCGGTTTTTTAATTTTAAAAAGCTTCCTTTACGGTTTTTCATTTTTATAAAGTTCCTAATTTGTTAAATACATGTAGAAATTTTAGATTTTGCTGGTTTTTATTGACACATATGTTTTTATAATTTTAAAAAAAATATTCTGGTTTATTTAAAGGTTTGTTTAAAATGTGTTTTCTATTTCATCATCATCATCATCATCTTCAGTACTGTCATACAAGTTGTTGTAGAATACATATTGCTTCTTCTTTTTAACGATTAGAGTATATAATCCATTCACTCCTTTAACTTTCTTTAAAATGTGTGGAGTTGTGTTTAGATAATCCATCTGATTTTTAGTAATAATCAGAAATCGTTTAGGTAAATAAATGTAGTATTCTTTATTTAGAAGACATCTTATACTTTCACCATATTTTGTATCTACTCGATCTATCTTGTTGATTTCATATATAGTATTTTCTTCCATATCCCTTAAAGGTAAGTATGTAATATTAGGACTTTGAAACAATTTTCTTAAGCTTGCCCTCATTTTTTTTTTTTTTTTTTTTAACTTTTCACCGTAAAAAGAACTTTCAAACTGATTGTTTATATTCAATAATTGATACTATAAGACGTTTTTAGATATTTCAATAACTTCTTATCAATTGCGGTTAAGTATACATGTATGCATATATATATATATATATATATATATATATATATATATATATATATATATATATATATATATATATATATATATATATATATATATATATAAAGAGATTCAGTTAAATTAAAACTTTGATAAATATGTATTGGGGTCAATTTTTAAAAACTGGTGATAAATATTGTACTTGTCATGCACAGTGGAAAACTTTTCAAATAATAAATGCAGTAGTTTTGGATATTATAATGCAGGTGTTCCTAACCGCAGAAGGAGGGACAAGAACTCAAATTTTTTCTCTTAATAGAGGACAAGAAATGCCAGCAAATATTCCAATATTTCATTTTAGTCACAATCAACATATAAAAATTGAGGTTATCGGTGGTATGATATCACTAGTTGGAACAGTCTATGAGGGTGGTTTTAAAGATATAAATGTACACTCATACAAACCATCGTGCGTTTATAGTGAAATAGAGGCTATTGTTTTCAGAGATACAAATAAACTATATAATAGTAAGACTGATATCCACTCATTGAATAAAAATCAACAAAAACCTCTTCTCCGTCAAAAAATAGTTAATGATAGTAAAGTTAAGAAAGGTGGTAGTAACGTTGGTGGCGACTCAGTTGATAAATCATTTGAATACGACGATTATTAAATTAGTATATAAATATGAGAAACAATTCTTATCATCTCATTTAAAAATATATCGCTAACTTAATAACACGTCTATTAAAAAGAAAAACTAAAATGAAAAAAAATATTTTTATCATATTTTTTTCATATATCTATATCATACAAGTGTTTTCAGCTTCATTACCTATTGATTTGAGTGAAAATGAACTTAAAAATACAGAATTTGCTATAAAATTACCGAATAATGATACTGTGAGCATACAACTAAATTTCAAACTTTTAAAGTATAGTAATGATTTAAATAAAAACATCGAGTTAACAACAACAAAAGCAGAAAATAAATCAAACGAAGAACAAGAAGACTCCCCACCGCCTATAAGTCAACCTTTTACTGTTGAACAAGCTATTGAAACATTTAGGCAAGATTTGATAAAAAAAGAAAAAAACATAGCAGGAATAATTGAAAGTTCGGCTCCATTTTATAGACATTTTCAACTTCAATACAAAGATAATATAAAATTGAGAATTCGTTGTACATATGACAGCAATTACTTGAAACGTCAATTAAATATTTCATGTTTCGAATACCGTCAAGTTGAATACGAGAGAATTTTAAGTAATGGTGAAATTGAGGTGGCTTCTGAGGATGATACAACATACCGATCCGATGTTACATTAATCAACATTCAAGATTACACACATGATTTGGATATGGAAATAATATAAATTAGCTGATATGATGAAATACATTTACTATTAGTTAGTTAATATAAACTTTGATGTTAATGTGATTGGAGGTTTTATTTACTATAAGTAAAAAAGTTAAAATAAGAAAATAATGAATAACGAGTTTTATTCGAAAATTTTACATAAATTCATGAAGGAAGAAAAGCTTTTGTGTTATGATCATGAGATTATTTTGAAAAAATTAAAAGCTCAATTCGATGAATATGCATTTTATAAGAAAAGCAAATCAAAATTTGGATATCATTATAACAATTGCGTGTGGTTCAACGATGAAACAACTTGTGGACCTGATACCTGTAAATGTTCCCTTATCGATAACAGTTGGGATCAAGCATTATACATAATGAATTTTTATTATAATTTAAAAGCATAGACTTTATCAACAGTTCTACAGTCATCGTTGTCACTTAATTAGAGCACTAAACAATGTCGGAGGAGAGAATTTTAGTTGTAGACGTACAAGGTTTTTATCTCAACAATAAATTCATTGAAAAAGAACTGATTATTTCAATTGACGACTCACAAGTTCAAACATTTATTATTAAACCACCTTTTCCATATTCATTGTTGACAACAAAAGAAAAAGATTCAATTAATTGGCTTTATAATCATCATCATGGATTAAAATGGAAAGATGGTGATTCAACCTTAACAAATATTATGGAATATTATATTACGCATGTTAAAGATAAAAATTTTATTTATTATGCTAAAGGATTAGAAAAAATTAAGTGGATTCAAAATATTTTTAAAGACGAAATTAATTTTTATAACCTAGATGATCTTAATTGTCCAAATTTGAAAACATTATATAAAAATGATAAATCTATAAATGTTTGTTCTTATCATAGGAAATATTGTATATGTGCTGAAAAAATGTAATACTCTTAAGAAAGTTTATTAAATCAAATATTAATAAAGAAAACATAAAATTATAAAAAAAGAAATTTTTGATTATTATTATTTAACACTTAAATCAACTAAAATAAACATCAATCATCAGTTCATTCTGAATACTTGTAATGTCAATAACGATCTCTTTAACCGGAAACACTTCAACTTTGGTTGGAGAATATTTTCCTCCAATTGAACTGTCTACAAATTATGTTTGTGGACTTATTGATTTTGTAGCATTCAATTCCATACCCAATGTAGATGTTTACAACAATTTGTTTCATATAGGAAATCATGTTATTACTATTCCAGTTGGTTCATACGAACTTGAAGATATTGATTTTTTCCTAAACTCAAGCTTAAGAGATATCGATGAATCAATTTACCTTAAAATTGAAGCTAATAATAACACACTTAAAACTGAAATAACCTCATCTATGGATATAGATTTTTCACAACCAAACAGTATAGGAAAGTTACTTGGATTTAGTAAAAGAAAACTAGAAGTAAATTCAACTAACTATTATAATACTAATCAAAATCTTAAAAATGATAAATCTTTGGAAGTGATGATTGTAGATGTTAATTCATTGAATACTACAAAGTTATTTGAATCTGATTTACCTACACATATTACGAATGTTAATACAATACGCATTGAAAGCAACTTAACAACCGGTTCATTTATTAATAATACTTCAAATCATACTATTCATGAATTTCCTCTTGATGTTCCTCCAGGATATAAAATAAACGAAAAACCTCGAAATGTTATTTATTTACCCGTCAACTGTCAACAAATAAACAACATAACGATTAGAATCTTAAATCAAGACGGTGAACTTATAAATTTTAGAGGAGAAAAAGTCACTCTTAGACTGCACTTCAAACCAGAATAATGATCATTTACAATAAAAACATAGTGCAAAGAGGATTTCCATTCAATACCGCACCAACTCACATTCGAGAAAGTATAAAAAATAAAAAACTGTTGTCCTCATCTAATACAGAATACTTAAAATCGTTGGGATTTAATCTTCAACAATGAATGAAATACTAAATGTTCTCCAAAAACCTATGAATGATGAGAGTATTGTAAAAAGGGAATATCATAGTTACTCTCCATATCTAAAATCATTTAACAACAACGATGAGATTCGTATACCAATTCAAAATCAGGATCTCTTCGTCTTACCAAGTGAGAGTATGATTTACATTCATGGTTTTATAGTAAAGAAGGAAGCAACCAAAGAGGTTCCAGCTATAGATGTGAAATTAAAAAACAACTTTGTTTCATATTTGTTTGATGAAATTCGTTACGAAATTAATGGTTTTGAAGTTGATCGTACACGTAAACTTGGAATTTCATCCACCATGAAAAATTTTGTATCGTTGAATAAGGCTGAAAGTGATGTATTAAAAAACGCTGGTTGGTCTCTTACTGAAACTTGCGCTTTAGTAAAAAGTCATTTTAGTTGTTGTATACCTCTGAAAATGTTGCTGGGTTTTGCTGAAGATTATAACAAAATACTATTAAATTCGAAACATGAGCTTATCCTTCAACGTTCTACATCCGATGAGAGATCATATTATTCTACAAATGCAACTGATCAGTTGAAATTAACAATTCTGGATATAACATGGAAAATGCCGCACATTCAACTATCTGACTTTGCAAAATTGGAAATGTTTAAGATAATCAACAGCAAACATTCTATACCAATTGCGTTTAGAAGTTGGGACTGTCATGTAAATCCTGTTTTACCAAAGAGTACAAAGGTTTTATGGAATGTAAAGCTTTCTCCACAAAACGAAAGACCACGATTTCTTATAATTGGGTTACAAAAAGAGAAAATTAAAGAAGAAGGAAATATATTTGATCATTGCAATATCTCTAATTTAAAAGTTTATCTAAACTCAGAGTCATATCCATATGATGATTAAAATAATCGTTTCGAAATGGGTCAGTATTCTGTTCTATATAATATGTATGCAAAATTTTAACAAAGCTTTTACATGCGAGAACCTGAACCATTATTAAATGTTGATGAATATAAGACTTATGCACCGCTTATTGTTGTTGATGTTTCACATCAAAATGAGGCTGTTAAAATAGGACCTATTGATGTACGAATTGAATTTGATACTGAAGCAAACAAACTAATTCCAGATAATACATCAGCATACTGTTTAGTTATTCATGATCGTTTAATCGAATACTCACCTCTAACAAGCGAAATTAGAAAAATTATTTAATTATATTTATTTTGAAATTTTTTTAATAAATGAAATAATATGTTTATTTATAAATAAAACAAATTCTTAATCAATGTATTTTATTAAAACAATTATAGTTTCTTTTTAGTTTAGTTTCGAAAACAAAAACTTTAAACATAAATGGCCACAATTTATTGTATTAAAATTTTGATATCTATCATAATTATAACTTATATTTTTTCCTAAATATTTTATTAATTGTTTCGGTGGTTGCAAGTTACCAAAGCTATCAAAATATTCAATTTGATTGTTGTTTTTCCAGTACGCTACCCAATGTGTGCCAGATCCCTTTGAAGTATCCAGATTAATTATTCCACATTCTTTTTTAAATGATGTACTTGGAAGAGTGTTGCACATAAACACACCTCTAAAATTTGGAATATGTTTTGCATATTTTCTCAAGTCTACATCAGAAAGGGCTCTTTTAGGTAGCTTCATTAAAAATTTTGTTGATAAGGCTTTAAATATAATCCAAAACCTTTTTTATATGGTTTTAAGAACATGCCTTTTCCCATCGCAATGGCTTCCATTGTATTATTGTGTCGTTTTGCTTCAGTCAGCTGTTCCTTTCCATTTTTAACTGCATTGATTGCTTTTGTAATACCAGATACACCACCAGCTAAACCACCAAGTGCACCCAGTGCAGCAAATATAGGGGCAAGAGGAAGAAAACCTCCAGATTTTGGTAGCGGTATTATTCGAGGTGTTTTTATTAACGATTTTTTCTTCCCCTTGAAAATATTGTTTACAACTTTTCGTGAAATCTTTATAGCATCTTTCAAGTTTTCACTTTTCTTTATATTCTTTCTTGCAATTTTCAATGCATGTGTAAATAGTTTGTGGTTATTTTCTGGAGACGACGTTTTAGTTTTACTAATAACGTTACCCATACCGAATTTTGTTTTTGCTTTCATTGCAGTAGCAACAAACCAAGCGTTTGATTTTTCACCCAAACTACTATCGCTTGCTTTGACCCTTTGCCAAGCCTTTTCAGTTAAAATTCTATCAGCAATATGTCTTTTCTCTAAATCTTTATTGTTTGAGTATGCTATATCGTGCTCTCTGCAAGCAGTATCCAATGGATTGATTCCTTGATCACCTCTAGCTAAACGTTTCTTTAATTTTGTACCAGGTCCGCAAAATTGATAACCGGGTAGATGAAGTTCAATGGGAAGTTTATTAATTATTTTATTTAGAAAACCTTTACCAATGAAGGATGGATGGTGACTGAATAACTTTTTATAAATGATAGTCATATCTATTGATACTTTATCGATTAAAGATTGAAATTAAATTGATTGAAAACAAATAAAAGAGACTGGTTTATATATTATGTTATCATTAGATTTCAGAATGCGTTTTTTGAAACAACATAAAAGGATTGATGTAAAGAATATCGAATCAAAGTTCGTTTCATCATCAAATAAAATTCGTCATAGTTCATTACTACCGAGTTCTATTCGAGCTCTTATTGTGGGTCCATCAAATTGCGGAAAAACAAATGTTATGATCAGTCTTATTGAAAGTCCTCATGGATTGAAATTTAAAAATATTTACTTATATTCAAAGTCAACACAACAACCGAAATATAAGTACTTAGAAAGTCTAATTAAACCCATTAAGGAGATAAATTTTTCATCATTTTCTAATAATGATGATGTTCTATCCCCAGACGAAGTTAAACCGAATTCAATATTTATATTCGATGATATAGCTTGTGAGAAACAAAATCATGTACGTTCTTACTTCTGTATGGGTCGCCATAAAGACATTGATAGTTTCTATTTATGTCAAACTTATACACGTATACCAAAACACTTGATTCGCGATAATGCAAATATGATTATAATTTTTAAACAGGATGTAATGAATATTAAGCATATTTACAATGATCATGTTGGTTCTGATATGACTTTAAAAACATTTTATAAGTTATGTACCGAGTGTTGGAAAGAAAAATATGGTTTTCTAGTTATTAACAAAGATGATTCTATGAATAATGGTCGATATAGAAAAGGTTTCGATATATTTATAAATCTATAAAAGAAATATTACAGATATTTTAAAATCAGTACAAGATTAATTCTTAAACTAATAACTTCTCAACTATAATCTGATACTAGCTATTAAATTGCTAACTGTTAAACTGATCTGTTTGATTTGTTTCTATTTCAATATATCAATATGAATACAAATCTAGTTAATAATCTTATTAAAACTCGAAATATTTTGAAAAAGAAATATAAAAATATTTTGCTTGGAGAAATCGCAAATGATGAGATGTTAGAAAAAACATTTAAACCAATATCAAAACCATTAAAAGAATTAGTTCAATCAACTAATAATAATAATAATACTATAAAACATGAAAAGTATCCGGATAACTCTTTTAAACATGATCTTGAGAATAATAAAGTTGCCTTCAGTACCCCATATAAAAAGAGTAAGCTTGATTATAATACGTTTTCTCCAAGCTTTGATAACAAGAAAATCGACAAAAATTCAAACACGTTTAAATCATTTGATGATGATGATGAAAATAATGTTGATGACTATGATGATGATAATGTTGATAATAATGATAATAATAGTATTGATAATGTTGATGATGATGATGAAAACACCATTGCAATACAACCTGATCAAAGTATTCAATATGATTTATCGAAAGTTCATTTAAATATATATGACAAAAGCTATGGACCTCGTAAAGATGAAAAAAATCAAATATGGAGACTGGGTAATGAACCCATTACTTTCAATTCAACCAATATTACTGTAGGTAATTCAAAATGGCCCTTCACATCAGGTTTATATGAATTGTTAGTCTATAAAAAACCAATCAGTTATAATAAAACAGATTTAAATAATTATAAACAAATATTGGAGATGACTAATGTTTATAAGCGAAATAACAGCATAAATGGTCAAATTAAAGGAAATCGTTCAACTAAATATACAACGATTATTAAAAACCTATTTAAACAACAGAAAATTTATAAGGGAAAAGGTTTAATGAAGTTGAATAGAAAAAAGACCAATTATGTTTATTGGGATGATCCTAACGAATTGGTTGATAGATTGCGTCTATTGATTTCATCCACAACAGCTGGTCACTCAAATCATAATAATGAAATTGTATCAATTATTGAGGAATTGAGAGAAGCAAAGATTATTATATAAATAGACTTAAAAATATTTAACAATTAATATTCATAAAATGCCTATCGATAAGTTTGGACATTATATTGAACAATCTGCAAGATATCAAAATCCGCATTTCAAGATTCATTTAGATAGTGATCGTAATTTCAACTTTAACTTGCGGAGAATAAAAAATATTGCTAATCCTGTATTGGAAAATGATGCTGTGAACAAAATTTATATGAAAAGTTATTTTAATGAAATAAAGAAACAACTGGATGCAATGTGTATGGAGAGAATTAAGGAAACGGAGAATCGTTTTAACGAAATAATGCAACAACAAAACGTGTTGTGTACAGAAAAATTTGTAAATTTAGAAACAAGTTTAAGTAAACTAATACATGATCAAAGTATCTTACAAAATAATCTCGATCAATCACTAAAAGAAATGAGATCATTATTTAATTATAAAATTGATTCAGTTGAAGAACGTCTTAAGCTCATTACAAAACATTTAAACATTGAAATATAAATCGTTTTGATTTAAATCCTACGTCAACAGCATTTAAATTGATGTAATCTAAGATAGATGTTAGAAATGGAACGACAAGAAGTGGTTCAGGAGCTTCATAAACAAGCACGCAGAAATTTCATTCGACGTCGAGTGGTACACAAGGGAATTGATGATCTTTGGCAAGCAGATCTTGTTGAAATGGGTGTTTACTCAAAATATAACAAAGGCTATAGATTTATTTTAACAGTTATAGATACATTTTCAAAGTTTGCTTGGGCTGTACCCGTAAAATCGAAAGGTAGTGAAGATATTACCAATGCTATGAAATCTATTTTTTCACTAAAGAGATTTCCAAAAAACTTACAAACTGATAATGGTAAAGAGTTCTATAATAAAATATTTCAAAACCTGATGAAAAAACATAATATCAATCACTATTCTACATATAGTATCATGAAAGCGTCTATTGTAGAACGATTTAATAGAACTCTAAAAGGAATGATGTGGAAAAAGTTTAGTCTACAAGGAAATTATCAATGGATACATATATGTAAGGATTTAATTAATGAATATAATAATAAAAACATAGAACAATTGGAATGAAGCCAAATGCTGTTAACATAGAAAATGAAAGTTCTATATTAAAACAAGCCTATAATCATCCCAAAATATATAAATTTGGTAAACTAAAAGTTGGAGATCACGTTCGAATCAGCAAATATAAACATATTTTTGCAAAAGGATATACTCCAAACTGGACAACTGAAATTTTTAAAATTCGTACTTTACAGAACACAAATCCCATTACTTATTTATTAGAAGACTATCAAAGGAATCCGATTGTTGGTGGATTCTATGAACATGAACTATTAAAGACACATTTTCCAAATACATACTTGATTGAAAATGTTATTAAAACTAAGGGGCACCAGGCGTACGTAAAATGGTTGGGATTTTCCAATCAACATAATTCTTGGATCAATAAAGATGAACTTCAATAATATTATATATATATATATATATATATATATATATATAAATTAATAAATAAAATTAATTAATAAATAAATATATAATAAATAATAATAATAATATAAATATTAATTAATAAATAAAATATACCTATAAATACATAAATAGTATATTTTTGCTTTTTATTTCTTATCAACTTTGTTGTGTATGGTTAGGATCAAGCTTTTGTATTCAAACAACTTAATTATATCAACTATTTCAAACACACATTCATACATATCAACAAAAAAAAAAAAAAAAAAAAAAAAAAAACCACAACAGAACTTTTAACAACAGAACTACAATACATTAGGGTGGCACTCATTTCATCGTTGTTAGTTTTCTCAGAACAAAATTAGTATACAAATCCTAACCAACCCATGCCAAACCTCACCCAAACCCTGACCAAACCCCCCGCCAAACTCAACCAAGCCAAACCAACTCAACCCAAACCAAGTCGTGCCAGCCCAGTCCCCGAATCTCATTACTCACACACAATTTCCCAAAACTTCCAACTATATAAGTACCACCCTAATTTTGCTCCCTGCTCCCATATCCAGAACTCTCTTCAACACCCTACTAATGTCTTTAAAAATCAGATCATAATAAAAATTGGTATGAATATGACGGTGTTCGAGGAACCACATCGCGGCTATGCAAGACACTTTGTATCCGCAGGAAGTTGGTCTGAGGAAACATTGATTTCGTTACTGAAAGAAAAATTGCATCCCAATGTTGTAAATGGTATTAAAATACCAGAAAACCTATTGGGAGCTTTGTAGGAAATTTATATTGATCACTTCTCTAGGTATAAAATAAGAATTACGCAAAAGATGGTTTCAGACGTTACCTCAAAGGAGCGTCAATTCGAGATTATCGAAGCGGAACATAAAAGGGCACACCGCAATTGTCGGGAAAACAAGGAGCAAATTTTGGAACAATTTTACTTCCCGCATATGAACGCTAGTATTAGGAGATACGTTGCCAGTTGTGACATATGCAACATGTGCAAATACGATAGGAAACCACCACGGATACATCACCAAAAAACTCCTGACCCCAAATATCCATGTGAAATTCTTCACATGGACATCATGGAAATACAGGGGCAGAAGTTTATAACTTGTATTGACAAGTTTACTAAGTTCGCGAAGTTCTTTAGCATACAGGATAGATCTCTAGTTCAAGTAAGGAAAAAAATAATTAAAGTCTTACATTATTTTACCGTCCCCAAAATCCTCGTGACTGACAATGAGCGCAGCTTTCTAAGTCCTCTAGTTGAAACCTTTATAAAATCGCTAGGAATCAAATTGTATCTCACGCCCGCTCAAAGGAGCGAAGTGAATGGTCAGGTGGAAAGGCTACACTCAACAATAATCGAGATATTTAGGTGCCTGAGAACTGACTTTCCAGATCTTTCAGTTAAAGAGCTTATTGAAATATGTGTCGATAGATATAACAATACCATACACTCCGTGACGAAGAAACGACCTAGGGATTTATTTTTTAACAGAATTAAGGGAACAAACTACGAGAGGCTATTAGTAGTACAAGGCAAGGTAAATCGCGACCTTAGACATTTGCTGAGAAGAAATACGGCGCTCCGTAATGCGCGAATGAATAAGAAAAGACAAAGCCCGAAAAAGTACAGGAAAGGTGACAGAATTTACGTGGCGATAAAAACGATTAAGGGAAAGAATAAAGCGCTATACAGAAAGGAAATTGTTGAGAAAGATAATAAAGTAACAGTGCTGACAAGAAATGGAAGGAAAATTCACAAAGAGCACATAAAAAATTTAATTGGACTAAGTCCAAGGAAGAAAAAGGAATGTATAGGAAATAATTCACAATAATGATCCTTTTTCGCCGCAGTAAAACGGGGTATAAAATACAAAACTAATAATTCAATATAGAGAACATCGCATTGGGCCGAAGTTGTCTTTGGATGATGGGTCAATACCGCTTCTTGACAAATTGTGTTACGGCTTATAGACACAGTGGCGGAGCGTTATTGCAATGTCAATCTATTAGACTGCTAACAAACCCAACGATGCAGAAAAATAACTATAAAACAAAATAATCTAATAATAGTAATAATAATAATGAATTAAAAGGGCTATTATAAAAATTTTTTATCTACAATGCACAAGCTATATTATATATTATACACAGTACGAAAAGAAAAAAAAAGAAAATTTAAAAAAAAAAAAAAAAAAAAAGGAAAGAAAGAAAGAAAAAAAAAAGGAAAGAAAGAAGGAAAAAAGAAAAAAAAAAAAGGGGGAAGGGTATTTAAATAAGATCATTTAAAATTAACTTACAAAAATAGTATAATTTCATTTCCTCAATTTCACATAATCTTACTTAAAGACATTTCACGTCACATCCATACGTTCACATACTATATCATCCCATATTTTCTGCATCATGCATACACTCTTTTCAGAAATTCCAACCATGGTTTTTGGACTCATTGGTCTTATTGCTTTTAATCTGCTTGCGTATACGAAGAGTGTACAAATCTATCAATATAAGACACCCCTGGTATCATTAAAAGTAGGAAATGGGTGGCTAATCGACGGAAGCTTCAAATTAATACACGTCATCGACTTGAGCAGATACACCGACGCCATGGCTGACATTTCATCCCTTATCGAGCAACATATTCCACCAAGCAAAAATAGAGAGTTTATCTTGCACCACACGGCGCAAATGCAACAACGTATCGAGGAGCTGACATACAAAAACAAGAGAGCACCTCGATCAATCGATTGGATTGGGTCTGCATGGAAATGGATAGCTGGGAATCCAGATGCAGCGGATTGGAATGCAATACTCAAAAGTCAGGACGATATCGTCAGAAACAACAATGAACAATATAAAATAAATGAAAGGGTTCAGCACTCAACTAATCAATCCGTGCAGAAAATTAATGAGCTAATTACCAGATTGAACAACCTAACAAGCGGTAGGGACTATAATTTTATTGAACAAACTACTATCAACGAAATAATAATTTTGAAGGATGAGATCAATGAAATTGTACGAGCTTGCCAATTAGCCAAGAGTGGAATCGTCAATACAAACTTGCTTGACCAATCCGAAATGAACAGGATTGTAGATGAAATAGAAACACTACCCTACAATAATGCAATAGAAGCCGTGGAGTACGGAAAGCCGTCAGTTTACACAAATGGCACATTCCTCTTGTACATTCTTTCAATGCCAAAACTTGGCAGGAGCGTTTACAACACCCTCTTAACTAGGGCTACTATCAGAGAAGGCAAACAAGTGGATTTGCCGTACAGAATGATGCTTGTTAACGAAGCTGAAACTTATGGCATCAAAGGCGACTGTTTTTCGATGAATAATTCTACGATCTGTGAGGGATCAGCTGTGGACAAGTTACAACAGGAGGATTGTCTTAACCGGATTTTAAAGGGCGGAACCGCTAAGTGTAAATATAGACACACTCAGGCAGAAATTATTGAATTATTACACGATGACGTAGTCTACGTTTCTAACTTCGACGGTGTATTTGAATAGAATGGAAGAACAGAATACCTAAATGGTACTTACCTGTTACAGTTGGCAAACGAGTCCATAATAATTAAAAACCGCACATATTCGAGCAGCTCTCTTATAAAAACGCAAGCCCTACCTCCTGTACTTGCTAATATAACACATGATGACCTGCTATTAGACATCAAATATGTTCAGGAAGTAAGCCTGAGAAACATTAAGCGGTTAGACCAACTAGATGTGAAACTAATTGGTTCTATGGGAATAAACGTGGGCATCATTGGCGCTCTGATAGCTTGCCTTGGATGGATTTGGTATCAGCAAACGAAAAAACTGAATCTTCCGAAAGTGCTAGAAGTGTCCGACAGCGTAAAGCACAAGGATCTGCGGGACGCAGATATTTAAGGAGGGAGGAGTTATAGACATTGGCGACGACTCTATCCAACCAAAAAATGCTTGATCAGCAATGTGTTAATGCACGCGCAGTCGAATGCATAACACACAGGTTCAATGGTTTGATACGGCAAAATTGCATATCAGCATAAAAAGCATGGGAAAGTTAAATTGCTGGATCAGCGTCTGTTAGCTCGCGCGTGTTGGTGCAACGATAGGTATGATGGGAGAAGTTGGCAATGAAAAAAGGCAGTCTTGGCTACGTGTTCGTGAAAACCGGTTATGCAAATTAATCTTTCTGAATTATTGTTTTTAAATTAAATTAGTGTTAAATAAATTTGTATTTTAAAATTTAAAATTGTGTAAAAATTATTTCACGGCGCGGTTGAGCGCCTTAACAAATTTTTTTAGGATACTTTAACAGAAATCCCTTAACTTGTAGTTGATTGTTTATTTTGTTTGAATACTAGTTCCTTTTGAATAGTTTATTTGTTTGTTTTGAAGTCGTTTTTTTTTGAAGAATAATTTTAATATTATTTTAAATATTATGGTACGAATGCTGCAACTTTTCAAGTCGTCTAAATTTTGACTTGATTTAACCATTACATATGCACTCATATGTAATATTTTATACATTTTAATTTTATTCTTTGTGATGTGCTTATTCTCCCACAATTTATTATCGAAAATACCCAGATAAAAGAAGAAAAAGTTTTCTCAGAATTGAAAAAAGTAAAAACGGTAGTTTAAAGTTAATCTGTAAACTGCAAGAATTAAAAAACTTGTTCCTTATGTTTCACAGCTTTTTTGGAGGATAAAGTTTTATTTGTAATTAAAAGCCTAAAGCAAAAAAAAAAAATAAATTATTTCATAGAATTTTTCAGTAAAATTTAAAGAAAAATACTTTTTTTATCATCTCTTTTATACTTCATCATCATCAAAGTGTTGCTTAAAGTATTGTATAGTGGAGCAAACGTGAAATATTTTGTAAATAAATTAGGCATGTTGTAATAAGTTTTTATATTATGCCTTCTAATTCCAATTGATAGATGTCAAATCTATTAGTCTGGTTGTTGCGGGTTTGATCCCTGCCAAAGACTGTGAACATTTTCTTTTTTGGTGAAAATAGTTTAAAGGATTATTTGAATTTCATTCCTTGAATGCAAATTTCGAAAAAAAACAAGACCTAAGTTTTGGTTTTATTATTTGCAACTCTTTTCAGTACTCTGTACCAATGGTTGCTAATGTAACGCCAACCCCAAAAAGGGAGAGGCTAGCAAACTCTTCTGCGTCCTCTAAAGTGACGGAAATTTTCATCTTACGAATTAATTATAGTCCCTTGGCCGCCACCATAGGGGTTACAGTGGGTGCCCAAATAAGTTGATGTAATGGTTGTAAGTAGCATAAAACACACATAACGGCAATTCTCCTTTTAAAGAAAACAGTGATGAAAACGTGTGACACGATATTTACATATGTATATGACTATTTTTTTAGTTGAAATGTACACAGAGTAATTCCGATATAACAAGAAGTATAAAAAATAAAAATTAAAGGATGCCTGCATAGAGACTGTTATTTAACCGAATACGGTCTTAGCTTTTAAGCCTTTATAGGCAGACATTTGAAATTTACACAAAATTATTATTAAACTATGCCCACTGCAAAAACAATAATTTAAAAATAAAATAAAATTTAAGGGCGTCTCCATAGAAAACATGATTGTGACCATTAAATCTTTAAATAGAAGTAATAAAAACATAAAATTAAAACAAAGTGCGCCCCATAGAATAAAATTAATAAAAATGTGTACCTAAAAATTAAATTATTGGAAATAAACATGTGGCCATGTAAAAAAAAATTACTTCGGCAACTTCACTTTTTATAACTGCAAATAAAAAAAGTGTAGAAATAAATAACAAAAATAATGAGAAAATATAAATTTACTTGCTTATCTCACATTAGGTTATATTGGCTTTGAATATTTACTGAGTGCCCCTAGATTAATGAAACTTGGCTCAAAAATTTCTTATGATCATAGGCTGCTAAAGTTATAAAATAAGAAAAATCGGACCAAAGAGAAAATATTTCTCTTAGAAGAACTGATCCTACCTCTGAAAAATCTATTTTTTTTTAAGTTTTTCCATACTTTTGTTTAGCAAATGCAACTTTATGGTCAGCAAATGTTCAAAAACCTAAACTTGGATCCTGAGGGTTATGAAATGCATTTTTAGCCCCTTCCCCTTTTGAGAGCGGTGACAAAAAATATTATTTGTAAAAATAATGTAATTATTAATACGCCTTAATACCATAAAAATATTGTTTTTTAAGTTTTTATGGGCAGTGAGAGGTATCCCTCCAATCACACCCCCTGAAACTTCCATGTATATTTTGTGTTAATTCATTTATGATTGAGAAGATTTTTTCCTTTCTATTCAAAAGTGAATAAATGAGAAAATATTTAGCTTTTCTGTTTTCATCAAGTACTTGAAACACTGTGATGGGTGGTCACATTGACTCTTCTGACACAGTGCAGGGGCTTACACATCAGGTTGATGTGAACCCAGAACAATCCACCTACGGCTTCTGTACTCCAATTTAGGGCGGCCGTGGAAAATTTTTTACTTCTTTCTTCTAGTCGTCTTGGTCGGTCAATACTGCCCTTGTAACGTCTGTTCCCTAGGTTAAGGGCGGCCACCAGAGCCTTTATTTGTCCGTCTTTTTGTCGGTCCGTAGGGATTATCGTATCAAATCCCTCACAGTGAGCGGCATCTTGGTCTGCCTCCAGTGGTCTGTCTCCACTGGGGCGGCAGGTCTAAGTGACACTGATATTTCTGTGACCACGACTGACCGAATAGGTAACCTAGGTGCGGTTAGTCGTATTTTTACTGGGCGTGATAAGCGCTTAGACCGAGAACTCAGTCTAAGCACGGACGACTTTGAACACTTGTCGGGACCCGAAGGATTACACCTCTACGAGACCGATTAGGAGAACCTTGATATGGTCACCTTCGTGTAGCCAATCGAAAAACGGACGAAAAACCGGAGGTCCATGGCTCTGAAAAGGATGACAAGAAAAGAGTGGACTTGGACAAGACCGCACAGGACGAACGGAAAAGGCAAACAGGCTACAAACGCTCTCTCAGGTATTTCAGGTCATTGGAATCTCGCGTTTCAGTGTCCTTAACTGCCCGGGTGAAAAGCTTGAAGACCAAGCACACCTACGACACACAGTGTTGTGAGCGTGGCCATATATAGAAAAATCCAATTATGGAAATTAAAAAAATGGCTAATGACATTTAATAAAAGACACTTTTACTAATAAGCGTAAAAAAATTAGATTAAAATAATAATTTTTTCTAAAGATATGGCTCTTCAAAATTGTGGTTTTAAATAACTGCAATTTTGTATAAAAAAGGAATAAAAATGAGCATGTACTTCGTAAGGTTAAATAATTGAATTTAGTTGGCAAATAAACCAAATTTGTACTAGATTAGTTGTATTATGTTTTAAGTATATAAACGGTATTTTTAATTACATATGTCGATAACAGTGTATACATCATTATAAGAATGATATTTATAACACAAAACAAAACTTGTTGTGATAAGCAAAAAAATAATAGTGAAGAAAAAAAAATTCTCAAGTATTACCGGGATATTTTTTCTTTCATTATATAACAAAAAGTATATTAATTTATAAAAATAAAAATTTAGCTCTGCTTAAGTGCGCCAATTAGAATTATTGTTATTTTTTTAGTCTAGCAAAGTAAACTGTCTAGTGGAAAAAATTAAAAAAAACTTTCAAATTTATCAATAAAATATATATGGGATGAAAGCTGTGATTCCCACGATTGCAGAGGTGGTTTGGTTTTTCATGTGCGTTATACCTATAAAAGGTTACACGGCTTTAAATTCGAATTATTTTGATAATTTTTTCACAATTTTTAAGTAACAAAAAATGAGTTTGGAAAAATAAAAATCAAGAATTCATTTTTCAATAAAAATGCATGCAATTATATTTGTTTTATTCTGAAGTGTAGCAGAAACAATGTAAAAATCCTAAAATTCAAATATTTATAACACTGTAAAAAAAAAAATTGTGAAGTTTTTAGCCAAAATATGTACTTAAACAAAAATAGTCAGCTTCGATGGACCCGAAAAAGTTTAAGGATATATTGAAGGAGAGGGCGTCCATTTTTCAAAAAATATAAGTGTCTTGTCTTCGAAATTAATTAAAAAAATTTAATTTAACTTTTAATTTTTTTTGTTAATTTATTGTAAAAATATATTTTTAGACCTAACGTTGGCCTTATTTGAATTGAATCAAATTTGGTCAAATCATTAAAAATATCACATCCAACTACTATAAAAAAATGTAATGCAGTTAGTAATTTTTCTAACTTTTATGACACTTATAAATTTCAGGATAAACGGGAAGGACACGAAGCCTTGCTTCGAATTTTTTAAATTTTGGTACGTTTTGCCAACCTAAATATATGTGCCAAATTTCAGCTCTTTACAATAACTTTTTCTATTTATGGCCACTCGTTATATGAAGTCTCGACACTGTGCGAAGTTCGGAAGTATGAAGCTATGCTAAATACGACCGTCGTGGAGGTCAAGCTTAACAGGAGGGTTAACAACCACGATAAACATGTGAAGAAGGCAATAACCGTGCCCCATACTACTCCTAGACCAAGCACGATTGTCACCTCCGCGTTTCTTGATGAACGCCCTTCTACTTTTAGTGGGGCCTCATGTGGATCAAGGAACGACGATAACAAATGCTGTAAAGCGAAGTCTGCAAGCAAAGACTCCAAGATGCTGGCTGCACAAAGCTCTACACGAAGTCAGGCACCAGTCACAAAGGGCGCCGCGAACAGACCTAGCGGTAAACAGCAAAGTTCAGGTGATACGCAGGTACCTGATGGCAAGCGGTTGAAGCCTTCAGCTAGCTTAAGATCAGCTGCTAAGTTACAAGTGGCCATCATTGACCGCAATGCCCAATGAAAGATGGCTTCTTTTAGAAGAAAAGATCTTACGCAGATTGATCATTGGATGTGGAAATGTAAAAGCCCTAAGCTTTCTTAAGGACTGCATCCGTGATGTTGGCGACTTATATCACACGCAAAAATCGAAATCGTTCCCTTGGACCAAGTCCCTTTTCAGACGACAGTGAAGGTATGGGTTCCTCCTCCTATTTGAGAGGAAGAGGCCATACTTACACTGATCAAGCGTCAGAATAAGGGCCCTAGCATCAAGAGCTGAACGATTGAGGACGCGCAAGGGACAAAGGAGATGGGAAAGATCTGTAGATTAAAATCGATTCAGAATTCCTTAGTCTCCTAAGTCCCTCTAGAAGCATCATAAAATACGGGCTTAATTAACTTCGGCTGATTTTGCCCTCAGAGAAACGCAACGGGAAATCCCAGCGGCATGAAGTTGGTACAGAGTAATCTGCACCACTCTGAGGTAGCATCGGATGAACTGCTGCGTTTCATAGAGAAGGAATTTATCGACGTGGACTTAATCCAAGAACACTCGCTTGTACCCAACAATCTCTCTCCAACCGAGAGGGTAAGATAAAAAGCTGCATTTTAGTTAGGAGGGATGTTAATACACCTAATTCTGTTTTTACACGGTAGATTGGTTCCAGAAAAATCCGTGTAAAAAAACCGTGTAAAAAAAGACATTGTCAATATACAAAAATAGGTGATTGGTTCCTTATCTCTAAAACCTATTAAAATCTCTAAAACCTGAAAAACGAGAATTTTTTTTAAGAACAAGAAATCATGTTTATTTTTACACATTTACGCATGTACACATAATGTGTATATACACCGTTTATTTGCATCTTTAGTGTTTGATGAAGACTTAACAGATAGTTTCGGTCCTGTGACTTCGTTTAAACCGAACATTTTGTTAAGAAATATTGAGCCTTCTCCATTTCGAAGGCGATCTAAAATTTCAATTTTGTTTTCGAAACTATGGCTTTACGTTGTAGTTTTCTATTTGTAGCTTTCGACGTCATCTTTTAGAGATGCATTGATAGTTTACAAAATATTAACACATTTCAATTGCTCTAACAAGTAAAATAAAAGGGAGTTCCTCTTAATTTTGTATATGAAGATATTTCACAAAACTTAAATTTAACAAAAAAATCTAGTCCCAAAAGATTTTGAATCGTGCTAAATGAAATAAAATCGTGTAAAAAAATATTTTTTTTTAATCCGTGTTAAATCAGAAAAACCATGTAAAAATAGAATTGGGTGTATGTTTCTTTTATTAAAACAAATACACGAATATTTCCATTTTGATTTACATACATATTGATATCTTCTACTTAGCTTTTTATATGTTTGATATTTTTAATTCAAACCTATCATTTATAATAAAAAAAAAATTTATTTGTTGACAACAAATGTGTATTTAATGTTTTTACGGTTTTAGTTGAACCGATAGCTTACGCACATATTTCT
Organism: Phasia obesa; assembly: GCA_949628195.1. Taxonomy (NCBI): domain Eukaryota; kingdom Metazoa; phylum Arthropoda; class Insecta; order Diptera; family Tachinidae; genus Phasia; species Phasia obesa. The sequence goes on along the minus strand of OX451218.1, from coordinate 60,115,356 downwards.
GAACTGAAAAAAGGCTAAAACCAAAAAATGTATATTAAAACCAAACATTTTTGTTTATTTTTAGTGATACTTAACATACTGTGTTTTTAATAATAATATGTTATGGTTATAAATATAATTTTATTTTATTTTTAAATGTTAAAAAAATTTGATTGTGGTTTGAATTTTGATATGGTTCAAATCAATCATGTTGCTTTTTTGGTGCGTTGAATGATTAACTGTTAACAAAAACTTGTTTATCGTGACCAAAATATTGTTTAATATAACTATAATTTGTTCACAGCAAACATGTATTGTTACAGAGAACATAATGTGGTTGCCGTGACCATACAATAACCATGTCTTTTCTTTGCGTGTATAAATAAAATATATGCACATATACAAATAAAACTAGAAACAGGTCGGAAATTAAAAATACACTGATATAAGAAATTAAACATTCTTTAGAAATATACACGAGGAAAAGTTTTTTGATTTAAAATTAGAGCCAAGAAGTAAAAATATGTGTCATATTGCGATTAAATGTTCGTTAAAACTAAAAGTTCAAAAAATATGAAATAACGAATACTTGGTGTTGTTATTTTAGAAAAACTTGGATAAAGAAAGTTTAACATCAGTAAATGCTTTTGATGTTAAACCTTTACTGGTATCAGGGAAGTGTATTTAAATGTTGAGTAAGGATATACATAAGTGTCAATTGTCTCCCTTGATTTGGATCAGTCCAGCGCAAAATGATTTACCCTTCTCGGATTGCTTTTTAATTTAAGACTTAAAATAAGATACACTTTGGTCCTAAATCAAAAACAAAATTAAGACATTTTAAATAAGAACACTCCAAGCAATCAAAAACATAAAATAATAAAAGTGCGTCAGTTAGTAATTCAAGACCAATCTTAAGACAACACTACCTGCGAAGCGTTTTGCTTGTAAGCAGAAAATACTCAGAGTCCTTTGCGGGTATCGAACCCGCAACCCCCAGACTGATAGACTAGCGCACTACAATTAGTCTTTCGGGGCACTCAAATGTCTTAGTATGTGTTAAATACGGCATTTATAAAGATTACAAGATTAACGGAAAAACATTGTAATAAGTTTAATATGAAAACAATGAGTAAGTTTAAGATGATTAAATACATTTTTTATATACTATATCCTTGTCTTTACCCTTGAGTGTTTTATTTATGTGGTTTATTAGCAACATTGCGTACATATGTATATGTTTTGCAGACGAAAAGTGTAAGAAATTAAAAAAAAATGTTGTAAAAAATTAAAAACGCAAGTGTTTTTTGTAATGAATTTTCATTGTTATTGTTTGTCAAATTCAACATTTTTAAAGCTGTTTAAGGGAGCTATTTCAACGTGTGTTTCGATTAACAATATTATCAATGTTGAAAAAATAGAATCGTTATCCTACCATAAAATATTTGCGCAAATTTTAAATGTGAGTACACATTTGAAACACAATTGCACAAGTGCCATTACAAAATTTGTTAGGCCACACAGAATACCAAATAATTTTAATGCAGCATAAAACAGTTTTTAAAAATTAGCAAGATAAAAACATCGGCCATAAGAGCATTCGGGACCTAGTAGTTAGTAAAGAGGTTAAGGAATCTCAAATGCCGATGGAACGTATGGGTAGAAAAAAGATAGTCGAAAGACTGCACTCAAAGCGGATGGCGATAAACACAATGATTGTATGGAGAACGACATCAGCATTTTTACTGATGGTTCTGACTGTTGATCAGAGCCTCGGACGGTAGAGCAGAGGCCTCGGAAAATTTATTGTTAATTTCTGTGGACCAGAATCCAGAGTATCACTGAGTAATAGCCTAATACAACCGAAGGTCCTACAATGGCTGAACTCATTAAACCTGAGAAGGTGGTGCTCAAAGAGCCACTTTACAGGAAGGCTAGCAAAGTGCTTAGATATTATAGAGGTATCTTAAGCTGGAAAATTGCGTTAGTGACAGGTTATGGAAACTTCATGTAGCATCTAGCTAAGATGAAAATCAAAGATGATACTTGCAGACTACGCCTGGAAACGCTGAGACGGTAGCGCACATTGTGTGTGAATGTCCATCACTGGCTAGCATAAGACTTAGGGGACAACGGGCAGAAGGTTGTTAAATGTGAATGCCATGGAGGAACTAAGCCTCGGACAAGTACTAGCAATCACTAGAGAAAGAATGCCATTAGTTATCAGTCGAAAGTCTGAAATCACTACAATCTAGAATAAAAGCTGGTTGTAACACATGACATGGAAGTAAGGTTGCCGTAAAGTCCGTCACCTATAACCATTGCGGACGGAAGGGGGGACCTATTTAAGAAGTTGTCTGCTGCGGTAATCCCCCTTTATTAACAATATGAATACCTATGTATTATTATTTTGTAGGTAGGGTCTACTAACTTTGTGGGACCTCCCTCAATGATTTCTGGTACCAGTATGGCAATTTACGACTACCTTACATTCCTTGAGTCTCTTGCTGTTACTAGCGTTTTACTCTTAACTATAGTGATATTAGAATGGTGACTGATAAATGTAGACCTTCTTCCATATCATAGAGTGTTTGCTAACATATTTAATAAGTATCTGCCCGTGGTCCTAAGCGGAATGTTTTCCAGTGTTCTGTGCTTACTCACCATTTTCCAGGCGTAGTAGTATCTCAGTTAGGCATAAGTTTGTTATTATTCCTGAATAAAGTTCAATTTAAAAATTTTGTTTAATATTTTATCATCTTATATTTTAGACAGAACTATTAAAGACATATATTTAAATAAATTTAATTTCAATATTGAATATTTTAATTTTATTCTTTCTAAATTGTAAGAATATTAATAATATGGTGATTAATTTCAAAAAAAAAAATAGGAAATTAGTTTTTAGACACTAGCAGAATGGAATTCTTTTTGCGAAGTATGCTGAAGACATTCGGCATTCAGCATACTTCGCGTCTATCTACTTTGGGTGGTTTATAGTTGTAAACGTCATCTTAAACAGACCAAATTCAGATAAAGGAATACTAGAAAAGCTGTATTCAAAACCTACCATCACCCAAATTTTTTCTCTTGTTGGACATTTTTCTTTAATATATACTACCTGATATTTGGTATTACTTTAGCCAACCTACAGTTAGCAATGAGAGCGTCTAAAATAAAAAATTTTCCTATTTTTTCTTTAAAATTAATCATCTAATTTGTTAATAATATTTTTTCAACTTACGGAGAATAAAACGTACATACGCCTGACTTAAAAAATCAATTTGTGTGGACATTAAATTTGTTTAAAATTTCTATTGTTTTAATTTAATTCATTAGTTTTTATTTTACTTTTTATTTTCTAACCCAGCCTTCATATTTTGAATGTGTTTTTTTTTTTTAAATAGCACATATTTACATTATCATATCTTTTGCTAAGTTACTTTTCCAATATTTGCATTAAGTATTCCATTTCAATTACTTCAAAATGAAAGGACAAGCAAAAGTTACGGACAGCTAAAGTGAGCTTTCACAACCTACCTGTAAGATTAATTTAAAAAGGAAACAATATTAAGTTAAAAAACATTAAGGAACGATATACTAAAGATGTGAAATGTAAAAAATTGCAAATATCCTTCTTAAAATAATATAAAATGACAATGCCAGAAGCATAAATTCCAAATACAAGCAAGAATTGTGGCGATAATGTGATAGTCTCGAAAGAATAAACCTTAGGTTAAAGGTAAGATCATCTTATCGGCAGCTTTAGCTTAACGAACAATTATGAGAAACAAAAGCTGAAAATATGACAACATCCTACATTTTACTATTGGAAAGTTATAAAAAAACAGCCCTAAATTGGTGACATCAATCATGAAATATTTAACTAGATTTTAAGAATATGTTCTTATAAATATGTTTAATTAGAGCAGTAAAACATGTATTTTAAGGATTTTTACTACGTCTGCATACTCGTATTGAAGCACATGATATATTGGAGCATAAAAGTCATTTTTTTGCGGTTTTTAAATATTCAGCTATCTGGGATCTAAAATAACTAGTCTATTTTGGCGCATAGTGATGTCAATAAAACTTAGACTTGTAGAGCACAGCACTTATGAAAACTTCAAATTCATTGCGAATCATAGTGAATTGAATGACTTACATCTATATATGGCTACCCTTATATCGCAAATAATACAAACTACACATGACACATACTTGCCAGACATACTTTGTAATAGTGATGACAGTGACTACAATCCGCACCATCATAACTTTTGAAATAATAATGTAAAAGCCCTAGAAGCTTGCTTTAGTAATACGCAATCGTTATTGCAAACAATAAGTAATTACTAATTATTTTCGGACAATACTGTCCAGCTACAAGCGCCACCAGCACTGAAAGATGCAGTTGGAGATGTTCTTGTAGAGAAGCCTAATATAAGATGTGGAAGCCCAAGGCTGTCAGAATAAACCGGTTGTACCTGCGGAATCGCCAAGAGAACGAGTCAAGGAAGACAATAGCAAAGAGGCTTCGTAATAAGTGAGAGTCAGACATCAATGTCGAGGGTAATATTTTAGCACGTAAGAATTTAACGATTTTAGCAATCAAAATGCGTACTTATGTCATATAATCCATCCATCCACTATTTTGTTTGACATTCAAAAAGGAGATTGTAAAGTTCGAGTATACAAAAAGTACTTTTTTGCTAATTTTGTTGAAAGCGATGGCAGTGCTACCAGAGCTATTAATAAATTAAGAGATGGGCGAGTTCCTGCGGAAGACTTAAGGGACAAATATATTGCTGCACAAAAAATATCACCATTGCATGTACAATCCGTGATATACCATATCAATCGTTTCCCATCCTATTAAAGCCATTATGCAACGAAACATAATTATGTTCCTGTTTAATCCGCTCTACACATGCAGAAATTGCGATAGATTCAAACAGCAGAGTTAGGAAGAGAGCATAATCTCCACTTATCAAAAGCAGAAATGGCACGTGCAATATTAAAAACTAATACCACATTGGCTATAAAAAAGATGTTACAATCAAAAGGGTTTTATTTATTTAATATTATGCTAATTAATTATAACGTTTTATAATAAAAATGCAATTTATTTTATTAATAAAAGTGTTTTTATTTAACACACAATTATTTTTCGATAAGATTTTTATATTTGTTACCATTAATTTAACTATTTTATTTAAGCTTTAGGTCTTTAAATAATTTTAATTTTTATTTTTTCGATATTTCGCTACTCCTTTGTGTAGCATCATCAGGAAAAATTAACAAATTAACGTTAATTTTTTTTAACTTTGAGAGTGAAATATGGGTTTTGTTCTGTGTGTAACATAGTAAAATATCCCTCTAAGATCCAAAAAAGTATATATATTCTTGATCAGTGATGAAATCTAAGACGATATAGCTATGTCCGTCTGTCCATCCGGCCGTCCGTCCATTCGCCTGTCTGTATGAACACGATTCAGTCTAAACGAAAAGAGCTAGACCCTTGAAATTTGATACATATATATCTTGAAGGATAGGGCAGGCTAAGTTCGTAAATGGGTCAAATCGGACCAGGGGGAAAAAATTCCCCTAAGAAGAACTAAACCAACCCCTGAAAAACTACACATTTTTACAAGTTTTTGTGTAAATTTGTTAAGCAAATGAAACATTTTTATATCAAAGAAGGTTCAAGGTCTTTACCCTGGAGCCAGAAAATCATAAAAATTTATTTTTGGACCCCGCCCCCTTTTTGTGGGCGTTTATATAGTATATTATATGAAAAATAGTGTCAATAATTAACAAATTGTATTACCTAAGCCTAGATTGCATAAAAAATTAATTTTTAAGCTTTCATGACGAATGGAAAATGTACTCGGATCTTCTGCGCTACCTTTACCTCACCCCCCCCCCGTTCTCTGCTATTTCTGTTCTTTAGTAGTTTTTTGGCTTCTTCATCTAAATCCCGATGGTCCACTTTCCATTGATTTCGAATTCTGGATATGAACGGATCTGACGTTGCCAATAATATATTAAATAGATCTTCATTTGTTGAATTCCGTGAAATTTTCCTAGTATTGTGCTCTCTATAAAATATGTAATCCTTGTTCCTTTTTTCCTGAGCCTCCTCTGATAGATCTCCAAGTGGCACCAAATTATATTTAATGACATCTTCACCATGATAAAGGATTTTGTGAACTGTTGCAGACATATTTCTCCATGGGTAGTTAGTTGTATATATTTTTGCAGTTTCCTTAGCATAATCTCCAAATTTTCTACAGTCAATTTCTTCATTGCACGCAAGTACTTCTAGTATTATTTTAAATCTGAAAATAAGGTTGAAATCCACTCCTGTTATTTCAGATGCTGTTTCTGGATCTGAAAAGAATCTTCTTGCGGTATTGCCATCATTTGTATTGTCTGACCCTTGTTTTGGCTGATCTATAATCAGTCCACGTTTGCGATATTCATCTTGAACATGTTTCTTTTTTGAACTTCTTAAATCTTTGTTGGTCACGTTGTTTCTTATTGATCCTGAAGACCCGAAATCCAAATCATAACTGAATTTTAGTATGTGTTCCATAAGTCGTATTCTTGCGTGTAGTGGTGATAATCCAAATTCATATGCATCGGTATTATCTAATGATTTTGCTGGGACTTGGTTTAATTGGGTTGATGTTGCTTGGCATATAATGCAGCTGGATGCAGCCTTCGTGTTAGTCAAAGCCCGACCCACTTTTCCATCTATCATTGTCAGGACTAACTGGTAGCTTACTTCAATTTGCTGCCCATCTAACTGTAATTGTAATGGCTGTAGTGCTGTAATTTGGGCCTTGATATCACTAATTTCTTTATTAATAACATCATTTGTTTCTTTTTTGAATTGAAATTTGATTGGCCTGCAGTATTTCGTAGAAGATGGTGTCTCATTTTTCCAAATATCCATTGTTTGCGTTGTACTAGTCGAAGGCTCTGAATCTTCCAAAATCTTTTTCAATCGCAATGGTACAAATGATACCATGAACATATCTGAGTCAGAAATATTTTCACATACAGCTTGTTTATATTGTTTTTGTCCCGAAGAACCATCACATCCCCATTTACAAAGAATTAACTTTGTGTTTCCGTATTTCTTCAACTCATTTCCTGTTATTGATTGCAGCAAGCGTGCGGCTGTGTGATCAAGTAGAGATTGTAGTTGTACCTCTGCCGAAATTGGTGTGATTGTAATAGTGTCCTTTGATGGCAAACAGTCCATTTTAGCAGCGGTTATGTGATGATATGCTGGATATATATTTGAGCCTTTTTCAATCGCACGCTGTCTGAGTTTAATATATTGCTGTTTTGTTAATTTCAAATCCAGAAATAATTCTAATGCCTCCTCATTTGTGTACTGTATTGCATCATTCGGAGTTGGTATACTTTTAAGAATCCGTTTTGTTCTCGCTGGACTAGCTTTAACAACTTTTTCAATGATATCCACTTTTGTAAATTGGTTCTGTGATCGTAATTGATGTAGGAAAGATTCTTTTATATTTGTAGAACAAAAGGCATCGTTAATATCTTTAAGCTTCCGCCTCTTAGATCTATCGCTGCAATTGTCCACTAATGATTTGCGTGGTTTTCCAGCCTTATCTTGCTTTGCTGTTTCTGCAGCGACAGTAAGTTGACCTTCTAATCACTTTTTATATAAAATTTTTGTTTACTGTACATAACTTCTTTGTAGCGTTTTTTTAGTACTTTGACGAAATTATATAATTGCTCTTGCACTTCGGTTCTACACGAATTTAAGTTTATTTTAACGTAACTAAGAACATCTTCCTGATTTTTGTTTCTAAAATACACTTCGGCCAGTTCTTTATAACTGAAGCTCTCCATTTTCTTTTGAATATTTTTATTTGCGTTTGTTATGTTTTATCCGTACACTTAAAGGATTAAGTTATTACTGAGTAATCCCTTAACGAATCCGTACTTTTATAAATTTTTAGATACATGTTCTTCACACACTGATCTTTAATTTCATAGCAGGTAGCGCTTAAATTAAACAAAACTGCACTCATGCGTCAATATGGGGTTGTTTTTTAACTTTAGTGGTTTAATGTCGCAATTATTGTTATAAAATTGTTTATGACTTTGGTTGACCCTAACATTTGATAACAGGTAAATTTAGAAAGAGATCATATGCTTCCTGTAGAGCCCATTGTGATAATTTTATTACTTATTTTTTGCTGATCAAAACAAAGCCATTAAACCCTTTCCAAGGTATTATATTTATTTATATTTTTTTTAGTTATACGTAGCCTAAACTAAAAAAAAATAAACTTTTAGGCAAAAAAGTAAAAATTTAATACATCATTGTATATGAATTTTTTTCGAGTAATTTCATTAAAATGAAAAAAGTGTTCTACAGGCGGCTCGTGGCGGGTGCAAAAGTATATATAGCCTTAAAGAGGACACTTTCACCTTTCTCGTGGTTGTATACGTTTCTTGTTCCCTTTTGTTCCCTAGAAGTTCTATTCCACTAAAGTTTAAATTTGAGGAAAATATAGTAGTTTCATAAATATTAAACGCTAGAGCTGTGTCTACTTACAACAACTAAAGACAATAATCCTACCAACATTATAAAAAAAACCGCAGACCATTATCGATGATAGCTTGCGAGTAGTAACCATTTAATTTTGATAAAAAACCAAAGAAAAACACCTTTTTCTGAAATTAAAAAAAAAGTTGAGTTTGACAGCATGCCACGCCCACAATTATCAATATTTTAACATAATTTTTTGGCTACCTTAATTTGGATATATTAACTACAAAATGACGTAAAAATTTTAAAAATCGGTGACAAAAAAAAATTACTTTTGGCCAACGAAAAACGATTTTCAGCCAATGTGCGTCGCCTTACTTGGAAGAGCCACATAGATTTCAAGTTAACACAAATTAAATTACAAGCAGTACAACTAAATTGGCTTATTGGCAGAAACTCTACCCTGATTTTAAATTGTAAACTTTTATTATACAAGTCGATCGTTATGGCATTCAATTAAACTCAGAGAAAAAATGACACCATCCGTGTACAAAGTGACCACATTCGGTGTCAAAAATGTATTAACCACGTTTATCATCGTTGGCTATAAAGATTGAATATTTTAACATCACAACGTTTCTAGTCGTTTAGGGTCAATCTCCAATAGCATATTTCTCCATCCATATTATTATTTTTAGGAATGCGTCTGCATAAATTGAATGAAATTTTGACAATGAAAAACATTTTATAACATTGCGTTGTTAATTTGAGCATGTTCGTTGAAAAGCTTACAACGGTTGTTGTCTACTCTACAACGCTCGTTTACAAGTTGACAACATGCGTTGCCAATTCAAACACGTTCGTTTGTAACTTGACACCCGTAGTAACATTTTATTTGTTTTTGAATGTTTTGAAATGTTAGAGTTTTTAAATTTGATTGACAAAACAATTTTTTCATTCATTTTAATATTTTCATTCAATTAAATATTATAAAACTATTTTTTATTTCCTGACGATGCTACCCAATGGTGTAGCGAAATATCGAATATAAAAATAAAAATAAATTGAAATATTTTTTTAAAAAAGACCTAGAGCGTAAAAACTTAATTATAAAATTATTAAAAAGGTAAAAAATTATAACAATTGTTTAATAAATAATAAATATTATTTCAAACTGACAAAATTTTGGTTATGGTTAAATATTTTCAGTGTTCTTATTTTATTACACAATGTACTCAGGGGTTTGCGTGGGTCTCATTGGTTTATATATATTTAAGATAGAATAAATAATAAAACAACGAAAAAAAAACGTGCAGCGGTCAAGACCACAATATTTATGTAGTCTTAATGCTAATAAAATTGTGAGCAGTAATCATTGGTTTAAAGTTCATGGTTTCAGGATATCTGCCTAATGATGATCACATAGAGCAAGCGGCAAGAAATTAAACTATCTTCATTCCGGATGACTGGTTCAGAATAGTACTAACTGCAAGAAAAGAAAATAAATTCTTATTAGTTAGAAAAAATCAACATTTGAATGAAACTCTTCTAACTGTACTTTTTTGCCTTTTGTGAAACTAAACAACCTTGCCATCTCTTCCCGGACAGATTTTAGAATATAAATTTTCTAGCAATAATGTAAAGGAAACAAGGAAATAATTAGTTAAACGTGATATATGGTGAAGTATAAAACAATGCTCTAATATCCACTATAATTATTATAGTAACCAATAACAATAACAATAAACCAAATATCTTTAATTGCAAATAACAGTTAGTTTTATTTAATAAAAAACTTATTTCTTCTACATTCATTCGTTTAAATAAATTAACAAATAAATCTGTGTTTCATTTAATAACACGGAAAAAATAATATTTGACTTTAAAATAAAATTTAATTGATATGCCACACAGCCACTTGATGGTAATGTTGAACATTTATTAGTTTAGGAAAAACTAAAACTCTGATATTTGATGATGACTTATTAAACAAATATTTTTTGCAGACATGGGTACATGGCGAATTCTTTGATTCTAATCACTTATAAACAAAACATCCAGATATACTTTAGTATGTTACTGTTCAAATATGTATAATTTCCCAGCAGATATACAAAAGATTGCATTGCCCTGTGAAGAAAATTTTTCTAAGACTTAATTGTATATTTATAATTAAAGATTAAATATTTCAAAATAAATCTTTACAGAAGGGCGAGAAAATGTTGATGACGATGAGCCTCCTGGAGTTGCAACTATGTCAACAAGTGAAGAAAACATAGAAACCGTGAAAAAATTGCTTTGGAAAATCGTGGAATCACTACTGTTATAATGAATTCTTCTTTTGCATTCTTCTAAATTAGTGAACTAACTTATAACATTGAATTTTATTTATGTATAGATCATCATATTAATTCATTATCACACTTCTACAAGCCTAGATTGCAAGCATCTACTTTATAATTCTATTCTTCAGTCCATATAGTGTAATGGTTGTCAGATATGGGAAAGTGCCTTAGCTTCAAATTTGGAAAAAAATCAAAGGCGCCACTAAAAGATTTTACGAATAATTACAGTCGCAGCCTGATGTATTACAAACTCGAACATTCACAAAGATCTAAACGTTTTTTTTTTTTGTCTAGCACTGGTTGGAATTAAGGATATACATTTTTAAATTCTTTACATTACTTTTAGTCCTGAGTTTTGAGTACTTATTATTAGTTCATATATTTTCAAGATACAATTTATGGTATTAAGAAAAAAATGTCTGTAACTTTATTACGTTACTATTTCATTAATTTGGATATGATCTGTTATCCTGATTCCTAGTATATATTTTTTTTTGTTCAACTATCTTCTTGCAGCATTCTTCTTTTTTTTCATGTTAATTTTTTATTTTTTTAATGTATGGGTAGGAGATAAATACTTTTTCCGCACAGTGGTGCAAATCGGTAGTCTGAATTGACGTGACTATAGAGGAGCTACACTTTAGCCTAGGTCTTAAAATTGGATCTTATATCACGTAAAAGGAGGAACTATATATCGTCAAAGTAAGTCTCCTGGGATATATGGAAAAACTAAGCCGAGTAAATTTCTTATTTTTGATTTCCCTAGCGGAGTTATACAAAAAACTTCAACGCCAAGAAGATTTTGAATTTATTTTAGGTACCTTTACATACTAAGCTCAAGTATACCTTTAATGACACCACCGATATAAAAATGTATTTTCATTTTTTTCCAAATCCTCCACTGTACACAGTCTACCACTTCACTCTTGTCATACGAAACTAGAGTACATTTTTTCATTTATCTATTTAGTTAGTTATAACAGCTGGCTGGCTGATTAACCTGATATTTGCTTTATATTAAGCAACTAGAAAAACACTATACACCTAATTCTGTTTTTACACGGTAGATTGGTGCCAGAAAAATCCGTGTAAAAAAACCGTGTAAAAAAAGATATTGATCATATACAAAAATAGGTGATTGGTTCCTTATTTCTAAAACCTATTAAAATTAGTTAAAAACGAGAATTTTTTTAAGAACCAGAAATCATGTTTATTTTACTAAATCATATAGGTAATGTGTTTTGCACCGTTTATTTGCATCTTTAGTGTTTTGTGAAGACTTAATAGCTAGTTTCGTTTTAGAAATCAGCGATTGCATAATTGAATTTTAATTTTTTATAGTTCTTACTGGAGCTTCGTTTAAACCGAACATTTTGCTAAGAAATGTTGACCCTTCTCCATGTCGAAGGCGATCTAAAATTTCAATTTTGTTTTCTAAAGAAATGGCTTTACGTTGTAGTTTTTTTATTTGTAGTTTTCGTCGTCTTCTTGTAGAGATGCATTGATAGCTCACAAAATATTAACACATTTCAATTGCTCTAACAAGTAAAAATGCTTGTTTGTACAAAAAGGGAATTCATCTAAATTTTTGATATAAAAATATTTCGCAAAACTTAAATTTTACAAATAAAATCTAAGCCCAAATAATTTTGCATCGTGCTAAATAGAATAAAATCGTGTGAAAAAATTATTTTTTATTTTCAAACCGTGTAAAAAAGATGGTGTAAAAACAGAATTGCGTGTATACACAAAATATATATTTAAAAAAGCATAATTGTATGACATAATCCCAAGTGATTATGTCATAAATTTGGTATCACTATGTAATACCAAATTTATTAATACGTGACACACAGATTTGAAATATTGTTTATATGGAAATGCGTGTTACATCTTACATACATTTGCAAAACTAAATGTACAATGTAGATAAACTATCAGGTGGTCCAAATACAAATACCGTTTTTAATAATTTAATATGATGAACTAATCTTATAATTTTGTTTTCTTTTAACTATTTTTATAAATGAAATTATAATTTTTCAACCTTAATTTCAATATTATAAAGAGATAAAGAAAAATTAGATATTATCAGAATGAAATGCGTTTTCCGGATCACAAGATATTATGATAGCCGTGGTGCTTTCTATTCCTTTTGAAATACTCGATATTACTTTAATACAGAATAAAAAAACAACTATAAAGCTATTAAAAATATGAATTGAAATGTAGTTTTATGTTTTAATTTGCTTATACAGTCAAATCTGTCTTTGTGCAGCAAATAGAGACCACCAAAAAAAACACAAAAAAAAATATCTTCTATACATATAATAAGATAGTAATTCATTTCCATCTGTCTATCTGTATGTTTGCTTTTCTTTTGCGTTCGCATCACGTAAAAACTACTAGATGGATTTTAACAAAATTTACTAAGGAGGTACCTTAGTATCTTGATTCAAATATAACGTACTTGTTTCCGCCAAAATGTTTTATTTTCAAGAGAAAGTGGAGAAAAAGTACTTTAACTAAGCAGTTAAACTAACCGAATATGCATACTTTATTTTTTATAAAGTACAAAAATAATGGTGCAAAAAAAATCGCACATAAAAAAGTGCCACACAAAAACAGTTTTGAAAGTATATCCTTATGAATTTCACACTAGCAAGAAAGCTATTTCATTGTTAGATATTTCATTGTGATTGTGAAAAAAACATTTTCTTTCTAAATTGTACATTTAATGAAACGGTGACTTGCAAATAGACCTTTTTTTGTTCTCGACCCGTCTGAAAAAAATATTTGATTTAATATGTGCCTTGATATAATGTACATACGTACATATGTATATGTGTCAGTTGCTGACTTATAAATAACATTTTGAATTTTCCTATAAAGTTTTATGGTTTCCTATTTACTGAGAAACTCCACCTTTTTAAACTTTTTTATACTTGAACAAACATAAAAAATTAATCATTGAGAGCTGGAACGAAATAACCCAGATTTCTTCAATAGCGTTTCTAAGTTTGATCATTTTTAAATAAAATTTATTTTAGACATTATTTTCTTGATGCAGGATATTATATACAGGGAGAAATTTGATTGCATATTTTTAGAAAGTCTCTTTATAGCTAACTAATATATATATTCAGTTTATACCTAACTACCAATTGACTAACTTTAAGCATCTTCTGAGTAGTCACCCTAGGACATCACAATGAAAAAAGTCAGTTATTTCTAATAAAAAGTATCAACTACTACTTGTTGCAAAGTAGTTAGTTTAAAGTTGTTAGTTTAAATTGCTATCAATACTAGAACGATCAAAACTAGGACCACTAATAATACGAAAACGAAATGCTTAACTATAAACCAATGTGATACATATGCATACGCTGATGATACAGAAATTGTAGTGATACAGAAAAACATTGAAACAGCAACGGAAATAACTCAAAGCCAACTCAATAATGCATCTAAATGGTGTCATGATAACGGTCTAATAATAAATGCATCTAAGACAAAGCTAATGCACATCAGACAACCACACGTTAAACAAATACACATTAGATTAAAATATCACGATATGAAATGAATACACAGCAGGACAAACCATATAAACGATCAATGTAACACCACTATTGAATTAGTTAAAACATACAAATATCTCGGAATACATGTAGATAGCACATTTAAATGGAAGATGCACATTAAAGAACTTCAAAACAAACTACGCAAAGTCACTTATTCACTAATCCATCTCAGCTATGTTGCAACAACAACAGTACTTCATCAGACATATTTCTCGCTGGTAGAATCTTATCTACGTCACGTCATAACTGGATAAGCAACCTCCTCTCATTGTAAATGCCTTCAACATACGCAAAATCGACTTCTCAAAATACTACACAGGAATCAAAATATTAAAAATGCCAACTTCCCGTATATCGATAAGGGAAACTTCAGAAACAACCACAACAATCTACAGTCAATGGATGCTAATCCTAATAGTAGCTCCAGGAACCTAATTAACTCCACACACATACTCAACAATCAACCTATCGGACAGACAACTAATCACCATACAACAAACACATCATCTCAGCACCTGCATTCTAAAAATCTACCACGTCAAATTAATATATTAATCATTAAAAGTATATGTGCATCGACAAACACTTCTGCTAGACCTGAACAACCCTTAGCTTCTAAAACCGGTGGATCACCAGTACAACACTAGACTACGTTAGGTTAGGTTAGGTTAGAGAGGATCACACATGATTGTTTGTCACAAGACTATTATTGATCCATAGTGACTCCTCTGACATTTCCGGTGTCTATAGTTCTGTTCTATTCAGTTCCTCTAAGTAGTCCAGTGATCCTCACAATTTTGACAATCAGCATAGCTTCCACACCCCTCAAGTCCTCAATATTCTGAAAGAAAAAAGAGCCAAAACATTTATTGCGTCTGTGTGATAGTGCAGCGCATTCACAAAGATAGTGGAATGTATTTTCCTCTTCTTCGCCACACCATCTGCAAATATCATTATCGCAAAGTCGAATCTTTGTTAAGAAATATCTGAGATCGTTATATCCTGTTATAATACCAACATACATTCTCAGTTAAGACTTACTCATACGTAACAGCTTATCCATTTCCCCATTACCCTTTTCCCCCAGCAAGGATTTCATATGTGTGCATCTCAATGAATTATTCCACATTGTGTCGGCAGCACGTCTAAATTGTTCCCTTAACCTCCTATACATTGAATCAAGACCAGGATATAAGTCCACACATCTGACATTTATATCCAAATCAGCTCCAGCTCGTGCCAACTCGTCTGCAGCTTCATTTCCTACGATATTGTAATGACCGGGTACCCAGCACAGTTTCAGTGTGTGTTGTTCGTTGAGAGCTTGAGGTTCTCTGCGACAACGGCTGAGTACCTTCGATCTAATACATCTATTACCGAGTGCTTTCAAGCCGCCTGACTATCTATGTAAATAGTAATATTACTAGAGAATATCGGCCTCATAGATAATAACATAGCAGCTTCAGACACCGCAAAAATTTCGGCTTGAAAAATGTTGCATAGGTTATCCAGTCTAGAACTGTGTCTGATGCCTAACTTCTCGCAGAATACTCCACTTCATTTACCATTGTCATTTTTTGATCCATCTGTATATATCCCAATTTCTCCAGTTAAGTTATCCAGAGGTTTCCAATCATCCTTTATTGGGATGATTGTAGTAATCTCCTTGTTCCAATAGATTTCAGGTGTTAAATAATCGGTTTCTATGTTCTCTAGTTGATATTTTCTTATCAACGAGGAGTGTCCATAATTCCTAACATTAAATTGTTTATTCTGTCATAATCTTAATTGTGTTCTCAATGCATATTCCTTTATATATAAGTTTAGTGGGTCGATTCCAAGAATTCTACACAGTACTTCAGTTGCTGTAGATTTTCTTACTCCTGTAATGTTAAGTGCTACTATTCTATTTACTCTCTCTATAAATGATGCCTGAGTATGTGTTCCCAAATTTGGCCACCATGCAAGTGATCCATGACACAGTGTTGGTCTAACTATTGCAGTGTATATCTAGTAGATCATTTGTGGATTAAGTCCCCACGTTTTTCCAATTAAAGCTTGACAGGAATACATTGCAGCATATGCCTTCCTAACTTTCTTATGAAGGTTACATTTCCATTTAAGGCCTTGGTCGAAAATTACACCCAAAATTTTCGCTTCTTTTGACCGCGACAGAGTTCGCCCCCCAAGCTTAGGGGGGTTAAAACTAAATACTCTCCTTCTTGTGAAGAGTACTGTCTTGGTTTTTTCGGGGTTAATACCTAGGCCACAATTTGTAGCTCACTGGCTTAAGGTTTCTAGAGCATGGTCCATTATTTCAGCCAAGGTGTTCGGAAATTTCCCTCCCACCAATAGCACTACATCGTGAGCGTATGCCAATACGCTCACACCATGTGCATCAAGATTCAGCAGGATTTCATTCAAACCTAAAATCCACAAAGTAGGTGAAATATCTCCTCCTTGAGGTGTACCCCTAGTAGCAAGGGCGTCAATATGTGCGCCACCGATCTCTGCATGAATTTGCCTTTGTAAAAGCATTTTCATTATCAATTCTTTCACCAATTTGTCACTGCCTTTTCAATTTTCGATTGCCTTTTCAATTGCACTTGATTTGATGTTGTTAAAAGCACCTTCAATATCCAGAAAACAAGCAAGCGCAAATTCCCCATATTGCGCATCCTGTCTCTAATGTGATCATCCATCAGTCTTTCTAGGGTATTTAATAGAAAGGATGTCAGACTTATAGGTCTTTGCATCACTGTGCTGAATTTTACCAACTTTCGGTATAAAAACCACTCTAACTTTTCTCCAGCTTGTTGGCACATATGAATAGCCGATGCAAACTTTATAGAGTTTTCTAAGCACAGGTTCAACAATGTGTAATGTCTTTTGTAGCATTATTGGATATATTTCATCTATTCCAGGAGACTTATATGGTTCAGACGTGCCTATCGCCAATTTAAGTTTCTCTGGGGTGATAAGATTAGCATTTGGTTTTGAATACCTTATTACATTATACGCAGAAGTTGCAGGGGTATCTATTGGTTGAAGCAAATAACCCGGAAAGTGAGTGGTGAAAAGTACTTCCAAGGTTTTGTGCGCAGAATCGGTCCATGTACCGTCTAATCTTTTCACATTACTCGAGACGTGTTTTTGTTTTGACATGATTTTCCTTAATCTTGAGATATCCTTAATGGATTCTATTTCCTTTAACATGTCAACAAAGATCTACGTTTTTCTTTCCTGATTTGTTTTTAAACTCTTTACGTTTGTTTTTATACACTTCCCTTTCTCATCGGTATTTATTTTTCTTGCAGCATTCAAGGCTTTCCTTGAGCTAACTTTTAATGTTTGCAGCTCATTTCGCCACCATTTCTGATTCTGAGGAAGTTTTTCCCTAATCACAGGGCACGATGAATTAAAAGCATCCTTAAATGCACATTTAAGGCTGTCCGTTATATACTCAGTATCTTTAGAGCTGTTAATCTCTATATTACATTGCGTTTGAAAATTAGCTACCTTTTTTTCAAATATATCCCAATTAATCTTTCTCGGATATCTGAAATATCCAGTCGGTCACTTCCAATTTTATCACCTTTAAGTCGTTTATTTGTGTCAAAAGTGTCAAATCTAGAACTTTTCGGTTCCTTGTTTCAAATGTAGGTTCCGAGCCTCTGTTTGCAATTAATTTATTTTCTAATATGAAGTCCATTAGTTCATGTCCTCTATTATTCGTGTCATTACTACCCCATAGTAGATCATGAGCATTTGCATCACATCCTATGATAAGATCAATCTGATTGTCCGTAAAAAATTTTGTCAAAGATCTTGTTATCTCTGTAGGTGGATCAATGGCATCATCATGTGCGAAGTATGAAGAAGCCACCAGTATTTCTCTTTCAATACTCTTACATCTAATCACTGTTTGGTCCCTATCTGTAAAATGATTTAAAAGAAAACACTTAAGATTTTTCTTTGCTAAAATACATGTTCTGTTTCTTTTGTTTCTTTGGCATTTAAAAATTTCATATAAGTCGTTCTCCAGCCCGCTTATTCCCTTGGACGTTATCCAAGGTTCTTGAACTAGCACCATATCCACCTTGTGCCTGTTGATAGAGAATTAGGTTAGTCATCGCCTCAATACAGTGATGAAAAATGCAAAATCTTCAGGCCCATAGCTTACCCCAGGTTTGTTTTCGATTCTCTTCACAACAGGTCTCGCTACTACACTGGTCAGGCCTATACTTATCCTAAAAGAGTTAACTTCTAGAAGCCTCATTGCCTATTCATTTACGGCTATAATTATTGCCTGTCCGAACTGAGTCGGCGTTTCTGGGTAAACTATATCCCATATAACACTAGACTACGCTCAAAAGGTAGACTTAAAATCGAGACCACTAGAAACAGTTATGGTGAACGAACATTGAAAGTAATATTACCAAAGATCTACAATGAAATGCCAACTAGTTTTTAAAAAATATTTAATATCCTCACAGTAAACTCCGATACTTTAACTTATTGCATTTTCATATCCCCAAATTTTATTTATTTACCTGTAGACAAGCCATCAGGCTTCGCGGTTTTATTAACACTAAGGATGAACTTAAGTTTAGATTATAAATATTATAATGCAATGTTTTTTTTCGCAACTTTTATTTATTGTATCTTCAATATAATTGAACTATCAATAATTACTTTTTTAGTCTTTAGGTTACTGCAATTTGCGGTTTATCCCTCTGATGTACGGATCAGAGAAGCATTTAGTTCATTTAGTATGTTACGGGCCAGTGGATTCGAATGAGTTTCAAGCTTCCTTGAATACCTTATGTTAAGTTTCGCTATTTCTGCTTTAACTGATGGACGTTTAGATATTTATGGATGTTCGAGTTTTTTGTATACTAAGGAGCAGATGTCATTATACGAAGAATCTTATTTTGGCGCCTTTGAATTTTATCTACGTTGCTAGCTGAGGCAGTGCCCCATAACTGAATGCCATAACACCATATTGGTTTCAGAATTGACTTGTATATTAAAAGTTTGCAATCTAAAGCTAGAGTAGAATTTCTGCCAATAAGCTAGTTTAGTTGGACTGCTTTTAACTTAATTTGTGTTAACTTTGTTGCTATGTGCCGTTTCCATGTAAGGCGCCGGTGAAGATGTATATATTTCACGTCTGAAAGCTGATGTATCGTTTGGTTATTTATCCGAATAGGGGGGCAAGATTCTCTACGCAGTGTGAAAGTTATGTGAGTACATTTTTGTTCATTAACTTATATTCTCCATTTCTTCAACCATTTTTCTAAATTAAATATGTGGTCTTGTAAATATCGTTATGCTACTTCGGGTCTTTCGTGAATGCTCAAAAAAACTGTGTCGATGTGTGAACTCGATTACTAGTTGGCATGTCTGAAAAAAGGCCCCAATATACTACCTTGGGGAACTCCGGCTTCGATTCGCTGGGGTGTGCTCAAAAAATCTCCTTCTTTCACAATAAATTTTCGTTCGGTTAAATAACTATCTAGCAGCTTATAGAGGTTTACGGACAAATTCAGTTTTAGCTTATATAGCGAGTGATTTTTTAAGAGCTTGAGAACTTTTTTTTTTAAAAAACGCATAAAATTTGCAAAATCTCATCGGTTCTTTATTTGAAACGTTAGATTGGTCCATGACATTTACTTTTTGAAGATAATTTCATTTAAATGTTGATCGCGGCTGCGTCTTAGGTGGTCCATTCGGAAAGTCCAATTTTGGGCAACTTTTTCGAGCATTTCGGCCGGAATAGCCCGAATTTCTTCGGAAATGTTGTCTTCCAAAGCTGGAATAGTTGCTGGCTTATTTCTGTAGACTTTAGACTTGACGTAGCCCCACAAAAAATAGTCTAAAGGCGTCAAATCGCATGATCTTGGTGGCCAACTTACCGGTCCATTTCTTGAGATGAATTGTTCTCCGAAGTTTTCCCTCAAAATGGCCATAGAATCGCGAGCTGTGTGGCATGTAGCGCCATCTTGTTGAAACCACATGTCAACCAAGTTCAGTTGTTCCATTTTTGGCAACAAAAAGTTTGTTAGCATCGAACGATAGCGATCGCCATTCACCGTAACGTTGCGTCCAACAGCATCTTTGAAAAAATACGGTCCAATGATTCCACCAGCGTACAAACCACACCAAACAGTGCATTTTTCGGGATGCATGGGCAGTTCTTGAACGGCTTCTGGTTGCTCTTCACTCCAAATGCGGCAATTTTGCTTATTTACGTAGCCATTCAACCAGAAATGAGCCTCATCGCTGAACAAAATTTGTCACATTTGAACATTTCGAACCGAACACTGATTTTGGTAATAAAATTTAATGATTTGCAAGCGTTGCTCGTTAGTAAGTCTATTCATGATGAAATGTCAAAGCATACTGAGCATCTTTCTCTTTGGCACCATGTCTGAAATCTCACGTGATCTGTCAAATACTAATGCATGAAAATCCTAACCTCAAAAAAATCACCCATTATTAGGCCTTCATGCTATACCTTATCGAATGCTTGAGAAACGTCGATAAAAAGCGCAGATCAGTATTTTCTCTCTTCAAAATTCTTCTTAACTACGTTGACTAACCTGTAAGTTGTTCGATCGTACTAGGTTTTTTCCTGAAGCCGAATTGATGGTTTGGAATACATCCTTTGTCGCTAAGAATAAGCTTAGTTATTAACATCCTGTCAAATAGCTGTGACATATTTGATAAAAGGCTTATAGGTCTGTATGATTCAATTTTTGTGTGGTCTTTTCCTGGTTTAGGAATCATAGTAGCCAAGGACACCTTCCACTATGTGGGAAAGTACTCAAGACGTAAAATGGCATTAAAAATAAAAAGAACTATTCTGCGAGCTACACGGGGCAACTCAAATAACATCTTGTTACTGGTTTTATCAACGCCAGGGGCTTTTTTGGTGTTTAAATCCGTTATTGCCTTTTCAAGATCACCAAATTCAAATCTTATCGGTACTGCAGTACTAGCCTCGACAACTGGCAACTCAAGTATATCAGTCAATATATTTGGGGTAAAAACCCTTTTCAAATGTCCAGCAAATAAATTTCCTTTTTCGGTATCACTCCTTGCCCAGCCTCCAGCTGAAGTTCGCAAGGGAGGCTTACGTAAGGCTGGCCTTTTAAGGTTTCTACATGCACGTCATAATGAATAATCTGATTGAGGAGTTGCGTCTAGGTCTCCCAAATAGTTTTTCAGAGATGCTACTCTTCGAGATTCCAGCATCTCTCTTAGCCGGTTCGTGCATTCTTTAAGTCTGCTTTTGAGTTGAGGAGTTCTCTGTGATTACCATGCTCTACGAATTTTTCCTTTTTAAGCCAAGAGCCGTTCGATATCTGCAGAATAAATTTGGTTGTATCTACACTCTAAAATATTACTTAAAATCTAGGATCACATAGTGTATAAATTTTTGTTGAAAAACAATTTTTGTCTAATATTACGTCGATTTTATGGTTATTTGAAGCAAAAAACATAATTTGTTTAATTTTATACAGAAAAATAAAAATGCTGTTAGAAGTATTTAATTTGAAGCCACATCGGCCACATATGCCTAAATAACAAAGCTGTCAAAGAAAGAAAAATCATATTCGCACTGATACAGTGTTTTTTGTTTTTAAATAAACTTTTTGTGTTTTTTAATAAATTAATTTTATTGTTAACTCATAAAAGTTATTAAAAATAGCAAAATGAGAACTCAAATAAATGCCAAGGATAAAAAATAAAATATATTTTTCTATTTCAAATACTTTTACGCCTTAGTGAAAATACTTTTACGCCTGAAAAATTATTTGGTCATCGGCCAAAGTTACATACATAAGTATCTAAAGGAACAAAACCCTGACCACATTTGCACGGCACCAATGATGAACGTTTTGAATTTTAGTCCAGGCCGCGAAAATGATAGAAATATATCAGTGATGGTGAAGCATTAATGGTATAAAACAATTAAGTGGCGATACCCTAAGTGATGAAACTTGTAATGCTTTTAGTGCCGCTAAAGCTCAAGGAAATGTGATACAATTAAGGCAACGTTTAGAACTTCTTTCAATTTCGATCCAACAATTACAACCTAGCCATATGGGGCTCTGAGATTTTCTTCTGGCTATGTGTGCCAAATGAGGTCCAGACATCAATACTGGCGTTACTTCACCAGTAGCAACATCAGAGGAAGCTGCTATACGTTTGCTTTTAATATTGTTGTAATTTCATTTCTAAAATTTGAAGGTATATTAATCAATCAATTCTTAAGATAATTTGACTTTCCTGTTTTATACAATTTTATTCTATTTAACTGAATTAGTTATTATAAAAAATTGTATAAGTATACATATGGATCAATGTTAAAATAAATGTAATTTAAAATACATATATAAATACATATGAAATGCATTTTTATTTAACGAAAAATGTAGAAAATTGATCAAAGGAGAAAAAATTAAACACAATTTGTGTAAAATGATTAAACACATTTTATTCAAAATTTAACAAAAGGTTTTAAAATACTGTTGTCTAATTTTAGGTCGAAAATATTTGGTAAAGTGTTGCCTACTATTATCGATCTAATTTTCAACAATTCCGGACTACAGTAATAAATCCAAGAAATTATGTTAATGTCTTAAAAAATTTTAAATTTGGAATAGTTAAAGACATATTTTACAATATACAATAAAAGAAGATCATAACTTTTGGTACTTCTTTTACTTGTATTTAAACGCATTTCATTGCTGTGTTATTTAATACCAAAAAGTTTTAATTTCTTATGGGGTTTCTTTTCTTCTGCTTTCTTCTTTTATCAAAGCTCTGTTGTATTTGTTGTATTGCATGAATGTCAATGTACTTATTATATTACAGTTTTGCACTATGAGCAAAAAAGCCAAGAGTTGCATAAAATATTCTAGGAAGTTTAATGTAAACTTGTTGTATAGTATTGTACTGCGTACATTGAAATAATAATTGTAACTTAAAACCTCTAAAAAAGTTATGTTCACTTCATTAAAAATAATTCTTGTCTTTTATTCAAGTTATTGTTATAGCTTTTTTCCAACATGCTGCGTTATTACATTATTAAAAAAATTCACTTAATGTTTTTTTTTTCTATTTTGAGCCAAGGATGTTAAAA
This sequence comes from Phasia obesa, assembly GCA_949628195.1. NCBI lineage: Eukaryota > Metazoa > Arthropoda > Insecta > Diptera > Tachinidae > Phasia > Phasia obesa. The sequence goes on along the minus strand of OX451218.1, from coordinate 60,091,755 downwards.
GTTTTTACAAGAGTTTATTGTAGTGTTTTCTTAATAAAGAAGAATTCATATAAAATTGTTGTTTTAAAATGTTCTTTTTCTCAAGAAGATTGAAAGTAGTCGGTACTAAGTCTGTTGCATCATATAAAAATAATTAGATTTTCAAGAAATTAATCCATTATTTTAAAATAGTAAAACAAACTGAAAAAGTATAATATTCTTATTATGTTTGTGTTTCACCTTAATAAGCGAGATATTTCGAAGAATAAATACACATTGAAAAAGAAATAAAAAGGTACGAATTCTTCCATAATGATAGTCTTTTATTTAAAACTAGAGTTAGTCCTGTGGTCGAAATTCGACCAAATTTATTTTTGTAATCGTTTTAGGTATACATATATTTTACATAATTTTATTTTAGTTTTTTGTTGTAATTTTTAGCAAATTAGGAGAGAAAGAGAGATCACGGCTTTATGATTGGCTTATATTCTTAACTGTTTTAACTATCTTAAACTCAAAAATGTAGAAGAAGAAATACATTCTGCACTGCTTCTATTGATAATCTATCAAACAAAAAAAAAAAAAAATCAAGCGAATACGTTGAGTTTAAGTCAGTTAAAATGGTTCTTAACTTTTTTCACTTGCCCATTTATATATAGATACTTGTGAACTGTATTATGTAAATCATTAGGAATGGAATAGCTTTAGTCTAAAACTGACTTCAGCAGCTCATCTTTACCGTGCATTAGGTACAATAGAATGAAGTTCAAATTAAAATTGCATCACTATCGGCACACCCATGGTAATACACTTTCTATGAAAATACCAAGAGCCTACCTATCGTAGTTCAAAAAATAAGGCAACATATTTTAAAATGTCACTGTCGGACCACCCTTCTATAAAAATATCAAGAGCTGCCTATTACCGTTCCAAATATAAGGCAAATCACGTCACTATAGGAATATCCTTATTTTTAGGTTTATTTTTTATACTTCTTTATATAGCGAACATAGTTTTAATTACTGTATGTAAATTTTAACTGTAAGCCTCCTACAGTTCAAGAAATAAATACATATACGCGAATAACACGTCACTTTTCCAACACCCTATAAGTTTTAGTATTTGTTGTTATAGCGGCCACAGTTCTATACACCTTTTGTGTAAATTCCAAGAGTCTACCTATTACGGTTCCAGAAATAGAAGGCACTGACAGACAGGCAGACATTGTAGGGAAAACAATTGGGTTACGTTTTTATCCTTTGGATATGGAACCCTATGCGACTGCGAAACTTAGTTCGCGAAATATCGATTGCTTAATGATATAGCGCACAAAAGATTATCCAAGTTCTTGTCCTATATTTCAGACCATAGACATTCCACCATAATGGATCTGACTAAAAGGATGTTTTGTCTAAAAGGATGTTGTTTGGGTGGTGACTCTATTTTTACTTACTTTAACAATTTATTTGCTATATACATCCCAACATTGTCAACACTGTCATTGTTTCTTCCTAATATTTTTTAGAAATATTTAAATTAAATAATTTATAATTTAAAAAGAAAATGGGCACTTTAGGTGAAAAATATAAACTTTGATTTTTTAATAAAAAAACACGACCAATTTGTTTGAATATTACTTTGCAAGTCGTTATTTATTTAATTTTCTTATGTATTTAAAAAGCCAGTATTTGGCATTCAGCAAAACCGTTACTTTAGGGTTTACTAGTAGTTAATTTTAAATTAGAAGGTAAGTATTATAGAATTCATTTGTTATTATTATTATTATTATTATTATTATTATTATTATTATTATTATTATTAAAATCAAATTAAATTAAATAAATAAATATGTGGCCCAACAGTCCGGCCCCATTGAAGGACGTCTTCAATCATTAGGCAATGGAGCCAATTTGCATACTGGGCTTTTAAATACGCCGTTTTTGGTCTTGACATCCGCCACCCTGACCTTGCCGTCTCCAGTCAACCAGTTCTGTGACCGACCTTGAGACTGGGCATCTCCTCGTGCCACTTGCCTCTGCCCTGAAGTCCCAGGATATAGTCGCGAGACCAAGCTTGACAAAATATCTGCTGGAGACCGCAAAGCTGTAGCTATCGCTTCCATAACTTCTCCTCGTTGCCTCTCACGTCTTCTACGGATTCTAGCGGCTGCGAACGCAGACCCCCTCCTACCAGCAGGTGCGCTGGAGTTAGCGCTTCTCCGTCGTTGGGGTCTGGAGACAGCGGTTCTATGGGTCGACTGTTGAGTACCGCCTCTACTTCTGCGAGCATTGTGCCCACCTCTTCTTGAGTGAGCGATGCGTTGCCCACGGCTCGCAGAAGTAGAAACTTCGCCTGCTTCACGGCTGCTTCCCACAGTCCTCCGAAGTGAGGCGCCCGAGGTGGTATGAAGCTGAACTTCACCCCGGACGACGCTGCGTATGATGCGACGCACAGTGGTCAATTTCGCGAGATAGCGGTCAAAACTCTATAACTTTTGACCGGATTAGTATTTTTTTACGCAATTTGTTTTGTTCAATAGGAGGGACTTTAAGCTTCAATTTGCGTGTTCAAACGTAAAAATCGACTGATAGGAACGTAAGTAATGTGGAGTTAAAAATACATTTTAATTTTTTGTTGAGTTTCCATTTAAAAGTTGAATATTTTGACATTTTAAATAGGTATTTTTTTATAATTTCTTATTTTCTTCAATCGTATTTTACAACCAATACTTATTTATTATTCCTAAACTTAATTTTGTTCAGAAAATGCCAACATTTGGACCCTGACATTTATTTAGTCTCAATATTCACAGGGGCCAAAGGTTGGTTTTTTTGGAAGAAAGCTAATTCTTGTGAGGATTAAACTGAAAAATATCACTGAAATTCACAACAATATCAATACCATTTGGATATATTATATACAGAACACAACATCGATAAAATTTTAAGTAAATTTTTACTATTGATTTAAAGTGCACATATATTTTATTTAAATGTATTAATAAAAATTTATACTAAAATTAGAAACAAATTATAATCTTTAAAGTAGTATTAATTAAACAATATTAGTAAAAATTTCTTCCAAATAGCTTTGATTTTCATTTTGCAGTTGTTTAGCTTCTTCATCTAACTCTAATGAGGTTGATTTCCATTATTGTCGAATACTGGACATATATGGGTCTGATGTGCACAACAAAATATTAATAAGATATTCATTAGTACAATATCTGGAAATTTTTCTTGTATTGTGCTCGCGAAAGAATCTGTAGTCCTTGTTCCTTTTTTCTTGCGCTTCTTCTGAGAGATCTCCAATTGGAAGCATATTGTGCTGAATTAGTTGTTCCCCATGGAACAAAATTTTGTGAACTGTGGTTGGCATATGTCTCCAAGAATATTTTTGGTTATAAAGGGTTGCTGTCGCATTAGCATACTGACCAAATTTTTTTGCATCTATCTTTTTGCTACATGCTATAACTTCTAAAATGATTTGGAATCGTCGTATTAAATCATAATCTACTCCAGTTATAGAAGCATATTTTTCGGGATCGGAAAAAAATCTCCTTGCTGTGTTTCCATCATTAGAATTTTCTTCTCCTTGCTTTGGCTGGTCAATTACAAGGCCTATATCACGGTATTTTTCTTGAATATCTTTTTTTTTTTGCTTTCTTTTTTCCAAATTTTCTTTGTTGTTTCTCACTGTTTCGCCTAACGGGCCTAATTCCAAATCGTATCCCAATTTAAGAATATGCTCCATAAAACGAATTCTAGCATGAAGAGGTGACATTCCAAATTCATATGCTTCATTAAAACTATCGTCTTGTGTTGGTGGTTGGCTCAATTGACTTGATGTTTTTTGGCATATGGTGCAGCTTGACGAAGACTTTGTTTCAGTTAAAGCTTGTGCAACTTTTCCATCGATCATTGTAAGTGACATTTTAAAGTTAACTTCGATGCATTGGTCCTTAAATTCAAATATCACTGGTTGAAGTTCTTTAATTTCATCTCTTATTTTGCCAACTTCTTCAGTTATGACATCTTTAGTTTCTTTTTTGTAAGCAAACTTTTTTGGTCTACAAAATTTTGTTGACGAGGGAATTTCATTCTTCCATACATCTATCTCTGCAGCTCTACTAGTTGACGGGTCTGAACCAATATAAGTTTTTGTTAAACGTAATGGAACGAAAGAAATCATGAATAAATTGGCATCTGATGAATTTTCCGCATTACATTGTTTGTATTGTTTCTGGCCAGAGGACCCATCACATCCCCATTTAAAAATTAAAGTCATGCGGCAATTTTTAAACTTCTTCAAATAATCAGCATCAAATGTCTTTAATAATCGTTCTGCAGTGTGTTCAAGAAAATCCTGCAATTTTATTTCTGCTGAACTTGAAGTTACACTAATAGCAGTTGGTGAAGGTAAGCAATCTTTTTTGGCAGAAACTATATCTCGATATGATGGAAAAATTCCACAATTTTTTTCATTGGTTCGCTTCCGCAATTCTGTATATTGGTTTTTAGTCATTTTCAAATCCAAAAATAGTGCAAATGCTTCTTCTGGAGTAAATTTATTTTCTTCAGTTGGTGTCGGCATACTTTCTAAAATCCTTTTTGTGCGTTTGGGGCTTGCTTCCACTATTTTTTTAATGATAGCAATTTTACTCTTTTTAGTTTTCGATGGTTGAATTTGATGCAGAAATGAATCCTTTATGATGCTACAAGAAACTTCTTCATTGATATGTTTAAGCTTACGTCTTCGTGATCTTTCACTACAATTATCAATTCGCTTTGCTGGTCGACCACCTTTTCCAGTTTCCGTGGTAGTTACTGATGGCTTTTTAAAAATAAGTTTATTTCTTAGCCATTCTTGGTTGCGTGAGTAAAACAATTTATTGTTTCTGGAACATTGATTGTACCGTTTTATTAAAGTATTTAAAAAGTTTTTTATTTTTAAGTTATGAATTTTAATTTCTTGTTTGTCGCATATTTTGAAGAATGGATTATTCATTATATGTAAAATAATGTCGTTTTCATCTTTCCGTTCAAAATATATATCAGATAGAACACTATAACTGAATTTAGCCATTTTTTAAACAATAATGAAGAAAAAAAATGAATGCATGGATTAATATACTATTGCTGGAAGTTTCAACATGATCTTTTTTACCAGTTATTTCCATTGGTTTTAAATTTATTTGCAATTTTTAGGTATTTAAGTTATGTAATATTAGATGGCAATAAAATCATTTTTTACCTTTTCCAAATGAATTGCCAGATACCACATAATTTGAGAGTTCTATTGTCATTTTTGTCAAAATTTTGATACACCCTTATATGTGGACTAGGTCCAAATATGGGCCAACTTCTCCTAATTTCAACAGAATTATTTTTTGGGTCAATAAGAACTCTTGTACAAAGTTTCATCAAAATATATGCATAATAGCCACTTTCACATACAAATAACTTCTCAAAAAATATGACGTGCATTTTTACCGAATATCTTACCTTGGGTCAGAAAAATTGCTGTAGCTCAAAAAGTGCAGTCCCGATGCATGGACATGTATATATAGGAATGTAGGGGAGAGTTAGGACTACAAAATAGTAAATTTGTGTTTTGACTCAGCTTGACTCACAGGAGTTGTTCTCTATGAAGTAGGAAATTTCCGATAAATTTGACCTTTTTTAAAAAAAATATTTAAATTTTTCTGAAAACAGTAGAGCTTCAATTTTTTTACCAGTAATAAGAAATAAGTTAAGTTACAACACAAAATTTATTTCGTCCAAAAATCTTGAAAAACAAAAAAGTTATGATCATTTAAACTTTAAATATTAACTAAAAATATCATAAATTTACTAAATTCAGAAAAAGCCCATTTTGGACCACACTGTTCTCAGTGAAATATTTGAAATAGAGTTCTAATTTTTTGGGTCCCGAGGTTTACTACTGTCTACTTTCATATGAGTCTAATAACTTTAAAATCGGAGAACAAAAACCAAAAGGAGTTTTGGCCGCTATCTCAAAATATTGACCACAGTGCGACGGCCTTTTGCACTTGCTTCAGTATACCGTTTCTGGCAGTCCTCTCATGGCAGCGAATCTTTTAAAAGATAGAAGAAAAGAATCAGTAGACAGATCAGATGCTAATTCTAAATGTACCGCCTTAGAAGTGAAACACACGAAAACCGCTATATACATTTTAATTGGTGGTCTACCACGAATTCTTAATGATACGTTCACGGGACCATAGAAGTCTACACCGACCTTTAAAAAGGGACGGGTAGCTCTCACTCTACTAGTGGGTAAATTGCCCATAATTTGGGACATTAATTTTGGCTTATAGCGGAAGCAATGAACACACTTTCGAACTATTTTGCTGCACTCTTCTTTCGCATTATTGAGCCAAACATTTTCTCGCGAAAGAGCTACAAGTGCTTTTGTGCCAGCATGACAATTTTTGAAGTGCAGATTTTGCAAATAAAGTGTGACAAACCTATTTCTTTTCGGTAATAAAAGTGGGAACTTGGTATTGTACTTCAAGTCTGCATTAAGCAATCTCCCACCTACCCTTATAAGTGAAAATGTCCGTTTCTCTTCAGTAAACGTATGCACAAATGGTGTCAATCTTTGAATATTTGATGGCAAGATAAGAGATTTTTGTAATTTTTGTATCTCCTCAGAAAAATTATGTTTCTGGATTGTCTCTACAAGCCGAAGGAATGACCATTTCAATTCAATTGCAGTAGGTGTAGAACTTTTCTCTATTTTACGTTTCTTTAGAGTGTCAACAAATCTAAATACAAAAGAGGTTATTCGCAGCAACTTTTTGTATGACGAATATTTTTCTATTAGATCCAAAAAGCAATTTTGTGGGTCCTCTACTGCAAGAAATACATTTCTTTTTCTTTTTTCTAATAATTGTTGGTTCTCCGTTAACTCGAAATGTTCGTTAACAGGCCAATGGGAACTATCGCTTAGTAAAAACGAAGGTCCTTCAAACCAAATAGAATTTTTTAATTCTTCGACATCACATCCTCTTGAAACAATATCGTCTGGATTCTGCTTAGTTGGCACATGGCGCCATGAAACTTTTTCAGAACATTCTTAAATCTCAGCCACAAGATTTGAAACGAACGTAGATAGTGAAGATGGATGCGTTTTAATCCAATGCACTGTTATTTCGGAATCAGTCCAGAAATTAACACTCTCGATTTCAAAGCTCATCATTAACTTAATTCGATTCCACAACTTAGCCAATAGGTGTGCAGCATATAACTCAAGTCTTGGAAGAAATTTAGTTTTGAGTGGAGCAACTTTAGATTTCGCCGTAAGTAGTCTCGATACAATTTTGTTTGAATCGGAGCTTCTAATGTATATGCAACAACCATATGCTCGAATTGAAGCATCCGGAAATCCATGAATTCGAATTTTTACTGTAGAAGTTGTGTTCACGAATCTTGGGATTGTAATTGAATCAATTTCCAGTAAATTAGATTTGAAATTTTCCCACGAAGTATATAGTCTCATAGAAATCGATTCATACCAGTCAAGTTTTGGAATCCAAAGTTCTTGTAATAACATTTTGGATTTTGTTACTATCGGGCATAAGAGTCCGAGAGGATCGAATACACGAGAAGAAACTGATAATATGTTTCTTTTTTAGCTTTTAATTCTTGAAAGTTATCTTCCAAATGAAACTTAAATGAATCATTCTTCGGAACCCAATGTATGCCGAGAGCTTTTGCAGAATCGGAATCGCTTGATAAAAGTTTTTTTAAACCAGCTTTAAAAGTAAGTTTTAAACCAGCTGAACTTAAAATTTCAGTAACCTGGTTACGAATTATATTGACGTCTTGGTAGCTATCAGCTCCAGTTAGCAAATCATCAACATAGAAATCACTGCGAACAACTTTTGAACCAATAGGTAAAGTCTCTTTGTACAAATCGCTTAAATGAATCAAGCATCTGATGGCCAAAAATGGCGCTGAAGCTGTGCCGTAAGTAACAGTGTTTAAACGAAACACTTTTAAATTATCAGATGGATTCTCTCTCCAAAGGATTAATTGATCATTTCTGTCATTTTCAGAAATTAAAACTTGACGATACATTTTTTCAACATCTGCAGTGATTGCGTATCTATAGAAACGAAAACGGATCAATGTAGAATATAATTCTTCTTGAATTGTTGGACCAACCATTAACAAATCGTTAAGTGATACATGCGAAGAAGTTCTACATGAAGCATCAAAAACTACTCGAAGTTTCGTAGTTGAACTGTGAGGTCGCAAAACACATTGATGTGGTATAAAATAGTGAGGAAAATCGGGCATTTTGTCTAAAAGTGACATATGACCTAAATTGAAATACTCTTTCATAAAATCATGATACATCTGCCTCATAGTATCATCTTTGGAAAGTATAATATTCTTATTATGTTTGTGTTTCACCTTAATAAGCGAGATATTTCGAAGAATAAATACACATTGAAAAAGAAATAAAAAGGTACGAATTCTTCCATAATGATAGTCTTTTATTTAAAACTAGAGTTAGTCCTGTGGTCGAAATTCGACCAAATTTATTTTTGTAATCGTTTTAGGTATACATATATTTTACATAATTTTATTTTAGTTTTTTGTTGTAATTTTTAGCAAATTAAGAGAGAAAGAGAGATCACGGCTTTATGATTGGCTTATATTCTTAACTGTTTTAACTATCTTAAACTCAAAAATGTAGAAGAAGAAATACATTCTGCACTGCTTCTATTGATAATCTATCAAACAAAAAAAAAAAAAAATCAAGCGAATACGTTGAGTTTAAGTCAGTTAAAATGGTTCTTAACTTTTTTCACTTGCCCATTTATATATAGATACTTGTGAACTGTATTATGTAAATCATTAGGAATGGAATAGCTTTAGTCTAAAACTGACTTCAGCAGCTCATCTTTACCGTGCATTAGGTACAATAGAATGAAGTTCAAATTAAAATTGCATCACTATCGGCACACCCATGGTAATACACTTTCTATGAAAATACCAAGAGCCTACCTATCGTAGTTCAAAAAATAAGGCAACATATTTTAAAATGTCACTGTCGGACCACCCTTCTATAAAAATATCAAGAGCTGCCTATTACCGTTCCAAATATAAGGCAAATCACGTCACTATAGGAATATCCTTATTTTTAGGTTTATTTTTTATACTTCTTTATATAGCGAACATAGTTTTAATTACTGTATGTAAATTTTAACTGTAAGCCTCCTACAGTTCAAGAAATAAATACATATACGCGAATAACACGTCACTTTTCCAACACCCTATAAGTTTTAGTATTTGTTGTTATAGCGGCCACAGTTCTATACACCTTTTGTGTAAATTCCAAGAGTCTACCTATTACGGTTCCAGAAATAGAAGGCACTGACAGACAGGCAGACATTGTAGGGAAAACAATTGGGTTACGTTTTTATCCTTTGGATATGGAACCCTATGCGACTGCGAAACTTAGTTCGCGAAATATCGATTGCTTAATGATATAGCGCACAAAAGATTATCCAAGTTCTTGTCCTATATTTCAGACCATAGACATTCCACCATAATGGATCTGACTAAAAGGATGTTTTGTCTAAAAGGATGTTGTTTGGGTGGTGACTCTATTTTTACTTACTTTAACAATTTATTTGCTATATACATCCCAACATTGTCAACACTGTCATTGTTTCTTCCTAATATTTTTTAGAAATATTTAAATTAAATAATTTATAATTTAAAAAGAAAATGGGCACTTTAGGTGAAAAATATAAACTTTGATTTTTTAATAAAAAAACACGACCAATTTGTTTGAATATTACTTTGCAAGTCGTTATTTATTTAATTTTCTTATGTATTTAAAAAGCCAGTATTTGGCATTCAGCAAAACCGTTACTTTAGGGTTTACTAGTAGTTAATTTTAAATTAGAAGGTAAGTATTATAGAATTCATTTGTTATTATTATTATTATTATTATTATTATTAAAATCAAATTAAATTAAATAAATAAATATGTGGCCCAACAGTCCGGCCCCATTGAAGGACTGGACGTCTTCAATCATTAGGCAATGAAGCCAATTTGCATACTGGGCTTTTAAATACGCCGTTTTTGGTCTTGACCTCCGCCACCCTGACCTTGCCGTCTCCAGTCAACCAGTTCTGTGACCGACCTTGAGACTGGGCATCTCCTCGTGCCACTTGCCTCTGCCCTGAAGTCCCAGGATATAGTTGCGAGACCAAGCTTGCCAAAATATCTGCTGGAGACCGCAAAGCTGTCGCTATCGCTTCCATAACTTCTCCTCGTTGCCTCTCACGTCTTCTACGGATTCTAGCGGCAGCGAACGCAGACCCCCTCCTATCAGCAGGTGCGCTGGAGTTAGCGCTTCTCCGTCGTTGGGGTCTGGAGACAGCGGTTCTATGGGTCGACTGTTGAGTACCGCCTCTACTTCTGCGAACATTGTGCCCACCTCTTCTTGAGTGAGCGATGCGTTGCCCACGGCTCGCAGAAGTAGGAACTTCGCCTGCTTCACGGCTGCTTCCCACAGTCCTCCGAAGTGAGGCGCCCGAGGTGGTATGAAGCTGAACTTCACCCCGGACGACGCTGCGTATGATGCGACGGCCTTTTGCACTTGCCGTTAGTATACCGTTTCTGGCAGTCCTCTCATGGCAGCGAATCTTTTAAAAGATAGAAGAAAAGAATCAGTAGACAGATCAGATGCTAATTCTAAATGTACCGCCTTAGAAGTGAAACACACGAAAACCGCTATATACATTTTAATTGGTGGTCTACCACGAATTCTTAATGATACGTTCACGGGACCATAGAAGTCTACACCGACCTTTAAAAAGGGACGGGTAGCTCTCACTCTACTAGTGGGTAAATTGCCCATAATTTGGGACATTAATTTTGGCTTATAGCGGAAGCAATGAACACACTTTCGAACTATTTTGCTGCACTCTTCTTTCGCATTATTGAGCCAAACATTTTCTCGCGAAAGAGCTACAAGTGCTTTTGTGCCAGCATGACAATTTTTGAAGTGCAGATTTTGCAAATAAAGTGTGACAAACCTATTTCTTTTCGGTAATAAAAGTGGGAACTTGGTATTGTACTTCAAGTCTGCATTAAGCAATCTCCCACCTACCCTTATAAGTGAAAATGTTTGTTTCTCTTCAGTAAACGTATGCACAAATGGTGTCAATCTTTGAATATTTGATGGCAAGATAAGAGATTTTTGTAATTTTTGTATCTCCTCAGAAAAATTATGTTTCTGGATTGTCTCTACAAGCCGAAGGAATGACCATTTCAATTCAATTGCAGTAGGTGTAGAACTTTTCTCTATTTTACGTTTCTTTAGAGTGTCAACAAATCTAAATACAAAAGAGGTTATTCGCAGCAACTTTTTGTATGACGAATATTTTTCTATTAGATCCAAAAAGCAATTTTGTGGGTCCTCTACTGCAAGAAATACATTTCTTTTTTCTAATAATTGTTGGTTCTCCGTTAACTCGAAATGTTCGTTAACAGGCCAATGGGAACTATCGCTTAGTAAAAACGAAGGTCCTTCAAACCAAATAGAATTTTTTAATTCTTCGACATCACATCCTCTTGAAACAATATCGTCTGGATTCTGCTTAGTTGGCACATGGCGCCATGAAACTTTTTCAGAACATTCTTAAATCTCAGCCACAAGATTTGAAACGAACGTAGATAGTGAAGATGGATGCGTTTTAATCCAATGCACTGTTATTTCGGAATCAGTCCAGAAATTAACACTCTCGATTTCAAAGCTCATCATTAACTTAATTCGATTCCACAACTTAGCCAATAGGTGTGCAGCATATAACTCAAGTCTTGGAAGAAATTTAGTTTTGAGTGGAGCAACTTTAGATTTCGCCGTAAGTAGTCTCGATACAATTTTGTTTGAATCGGAGCTTCTAATGTATATGCAACAACCATATGCTCGAATTGAAGCATCCGGAAATCCATGAATTCGAATTTTTACTGTAGAAGTTGTGTTCACGAATCTTGGGATTGTAATTGAATCAATTTCCAGTAAATTAGATTTGAAATTTTCCCACGAAGTATATAGTCTCATAGAAATCGATTCATACCAGTCAAGTTTTGGAATCCAAAGTTCTTGTAATAACATTTTGGATTTTGTTACTATCGGGCATAAGAGTCCGAGAGGATCGAATACACGAGAAGAAACTGATAATATGTTTCTTTTTTAGCTTTTAATTCTTGAAAGTTATCTTCCAAATGAAACTTAAATGAATCATTCTTCGGAACCCAATGTATGCCGAGAGCTTTTGCAGAATCGGAATCGCTTGATAAAAGTTTTTTTAAACCAGCTTTAAAAGTAAGTTTTAAACCAGCTGAACTTAAAATTTCAGTAACCTGGTTACGAATTATATTGACGTCTTGGTAGCTATCAGCTCCAGTTAGCAAATCATCAACATAGAAATCACTGCGAACAACTTTTGAACCAATAGGTAAAGTCTCTTTGTACAAATCGCTTAAATGAATCAAGCATCTGATGGCCAAAAATGGCGCTGAAGCTGTGCCGTAAGTAACAGTGTTTAAACGAAACACTTTTAAATTATCAGATGGATTCTCTCTCCAAAGGATTAATTGATAATTTCTGTCATTTTCAGAAATTAAAACTTGACGATACATTTTTTCAACATCTGCAGTGATTGCGTATCTATAGAAACGAAAACGGATCAATGTAGAATATAATTCTTCTTGAATTGTTGGACCAACCATTAACAAATCGTTAAGTGATACATGCGAAGAAGTTCTACATGAAGCATCAAAAACTACTCGAAGTTTCGTAGTTGAACTGTGAGGTCGCAAAACACATTGATGTGGTATAAAATAGTGAGGAAAATCGGGCATTTTGTCTAAAAGTGACATATGACCTAAATTGAAATACTCTTTCATAAAATCATGATACATCTGCCTCATAGTATCATCTTTGGAAAGTTTTCGTTCCAAAGATAGAAATCGTCTTTTGGCAGTTTCAAACGATGAACCAAGCAATTTTGTATCAGATTTGAAAGGCAATGAGACTTCAAATCGTCCTGACATTAAATTTCGTACTGAATTTCTAAATTTGTCCTCACATTGTTGCTGTTCCTCAGAATATATTTTTGTTGACTCGTTTGGAATATCTTCTAATTCCCAGAATTTTCTGACTATTGAATCAACATTGCTCTCGTTTTCTACAAAAGTATTCAAATGAAAAACGTTGTTACTTGTCGAGCCCTTTGATTGATTGTATTTTCCAGTTACAATCCAACCAAGAGTAGACTTTTGAAGAATTGGCAGGCTCGGGCCAGACTTTATTTGGCCAACACAAATTAAATCAAAGAAAATTTCTGCTCCAATTAATAAATCAATTTTTTGTGGCTTATAAAAGCAAGGATCCACTAATTCTATATTATTAGGAATATTCAAGCTAGTTGTATTTATTTTGAGATCAGGTTGCAAATTTGTAATTGAACTCAATACCCAAAACTTTGAAGTAAAGTGAGTAGAGTTAACCCTCGACGTGACAGTTAAATTTACGCAAGATTTAGAAATTGAATTTGTTTCACTTATGCCATTTAAACTCAATCTGCCTCCTTCTTTTTTCAATCGTAGTAGCTGTGCAAGTTCCTCAGTTATCAAATTTAGTTGAGAACCGGAATCTAAAAGAGCTCTGGCTAGAATAAATTTACCAGAACTACTTCTTACTTTCACTACAGCTGTGGCAAGAATAATTCTTTCCTCAGATGAAGAGTAATTCACCGAAGCGTGAGTAGACGGCTGTTCAGAGTAGATATTCGAATTGTTAGAACTTATATTATATCTATGTAGTAGTGAATTATGAGAACCACTACATATTCTACATTTAGAAGATGAACATCTTGCTACTGTATTGCCTTTCTTCAAACAATTAATACATGCTGGTATGGATTTTATGAATTCAAATCTTTGTGTTACGGACTCAGCAGTAAAAGAAGGGCAATTATTAATCTTATGTTGATTTGTTTTGCAGAATAAGCATTTGTCAGCAGATGGTTTCGATTTTGTACAATTTAATGATGTCCTGTTATTTTTCTTCTTAGAATATTCAGTTTTATTATTATAATTATTATTAAACCTCGGTCTTGAACTCGAAAATTCGTCAGCAGAAATATGCTGGTACCGTTTGTTCAAGGCAAATTCACAGTCTGACCACAAGGGGAGCTTTTCGAAATCAAGCTGTTCTTCCCACTTCAATTTGGTCACTGGATCAACTTTGGACATCACTAAATATATACCCCCGGGGGTTCCAAATGTCACTGCAGGAATATGGCAAATGCTTTGACGCGGTCCACTCGGAGAAAATAGGGGCACCAGACGCTAGGGTTCCTAGAGCCTAAATCTAGAAGAAAAGGTCTGTTGTTTTAACACGGGTCCTCTTTGAGGCCTGACCAGTGCCCAAAGGACTGGTACCACGGGAATCGGTGGCCCCACAGAGAGCCTATCCTCTCTGTGACCGGTTATTGGTGAGGTCCCCTTCGGGGGTACACGTGGTGGCTGTGGTTTAAGATCGATTAAGTAGGTAAGGTGCAAGGTCGATCAAGTGTGCTGTTGCGCTCTCAACAGACGGAGTTTGGATAGTCTCCAAACCCCTAAGCAAGAGGTTATAATATGGATCTAGGCTTGCTTGGAAAGGCTTGCCATATTATATAAATTGCTACTCATTGTGACTGTATCACACACAAAAAGCGATTGGTGGCAATCGTAAAGTGTTGTTATACTACACAATGGGGGCGCTAGTCTACGCCTAAGTTTCACTCGGTGGTAAGACCACCGTGAGGTTAGGCCGATTATGGCAGGTACTCACGTTAATCGTGTTCCACAAGTCACTATATATATTAAAATGGCATGTGTAATTTTCTTGTCATCGCCAATTGATAATAGGGAATCATATATAGCAGAAACTATGACTATCATGCTTCGCAAAGCAGTAGCCGAAGGTTTTGTGATTTCTGGTAAATCAAAAAGTTTAGCAATATTATCAAAAAATATTAGATATTCGTTGTCATAAACCTTTTTTAAACTGGCTAGTGCTTTGGGGTAATTTTCTTCTGAAATCTGAAAAGCTTTAACTGTACCTAAAGCTGAATCGGAATAGCATGATCGGATCATTGTGGACCAAGTTCTCAAATAAGCTCATAAAGTTCTTGTAATCAGAATACTTTCCAGTAAATTTGGGGAACTTCATATTTGGTAGTCTTGACTGATGGCACAAAATGAAGTTTCAGGCATATTTGCCTGTCTATTTTTAGCCAAGAGACTTAAAAACATCGCTTTTGTGGTCACACAAACTTCTTCAAGCTCAGCTCTATCGTCATTTTCGGGATCTAAATTATCCACGTCGGACTGAAACTTCATTGCTTGATCAATATACGTTTTTAAAATATCCAAGCGACATTCTAGATTGAAAGAAATTGTCTTATCCTTAATAGATTGCCGAATTCGAACGATATTTTGTACAACCTTTGCTTTCTTTACCACTATTTTCTCTAAAGTTTCCATTCTGGAAGGAGAATCTTGACGTTTTCTACTAGTCATATTGTTACGTTTTTACTTTACGTTGGGTTCTTTTAATTGCAAAATAAATACACACTATTATTACTTTTACTGTAAGTCACTTTATTTATTAATACCACTGTTAAAAAATACAGCAAACTGTTAAACACTCTTAAAATTCGACAACTTAACTCTTTGACTTTTAAATTAATACTGCCATACTACTCGCCAGCACGATTCACTTATATAGGTGATTTAAAAGCACCAGAATGTTCTATTCCAAACAGATTTGGCAGGTTCGATTGATATTGCTCTTGTTTTCTGTTTGTGTGGTGTTTATTTCTTTACACCTGTTTGTGTGGTTGTTTATTTCTTTATACCTCTATGTGTGGCTGTTTATTTCTTTATACCTGTATGTGTGGCTGTTTATTTGTTTATGCTTGAATTTATGTATGTGGCTGTGTATTTAACAGAAGAGTGTTTATTTAATGTGTGTGTGTATACGCGAATGTTTTTAAGGCGTTACTCTTTATTGTTTGTTTCTTTCTTTCATCATTGTAAGAAAACAAACCATTAATGTTTTGTTGTTCGAGAGTATTGTGCTTCAGAGCCTATTATGAATAAATTCTTCTTTCGTAACAATATAAATTTAATTTATGTAAATAATTCCTGAAAGCAAAAGTTTAAAATACCAAATTAATTTATTGGTCGAAATATTTTTAAAAACGAAGAAATTAAAATTGCTTTGGATTATAAGAATTTAAAAAGTATATTACTCTCTCGTCGGCTACACAATATTCGGATTTTCTTCTTTTATTCGAAATATTATTTGATCAATTTGTTCCGAAATTAAAAATAATTATTTAATTTTTTCGAAAACCACTTTAAAACAGCCTTTGGTAAATAAAAATATTTATTTAACCAAGTAAAATCGAATTAAAGTTAATTAGCAAAAGTAATGTAAAATAAAAATCAATTTGTTCCGAAATTAAAAATAATTTATTATATTTTTCGAAAACCCCTTTAAAACAGCCTTTGGTAAATAAAAATATTCATTTAACCAAGTAAAATCGAATTAAAGTTAATTAGCAAAAGTAATGTAAAATAAAAAACGTTATTATTATTATTATTATTAAAATCAAATTAAATTAAATAAATAAATATGGGGCCCAACAGTCATTATAAAAACAATGTACTCATCAGAGATCTGCTACAAGTGCTAAATTTTCGGTTATACTTAATCATGCACATTGATTTTTATGATTTAATCGTTTTTGTTCAAAAGCAAAAAACACTTGTTTACGCAACCAGTCGTTTCAAACATTCAGTTTTATTCACTTGTTGTTTTGTGCGAACATGAATGTTCTGACTGTGTCGTTAAGTTAATGGAACTCATTTTGCATAGAAGCCAACGTGTTGTTAGCAATACAAGTGTTTTATTCAGTTGTAAAAGAATTTTCTACTCTTCACCGAGAGAAGTGTTATAACTAAAAAGTTTTTTGTGAAAATTAGTTATATTTAAATGAACTGTGAATTTCTTTAAAGTTTGAAATGGAGCAGTGTCCAGAAATTATTTCCGAAGAAATAGCCAAAGGCAACTATATTTTGTCAGGGAGCCGGAAAGGTCGTAGCGTCGCACATAGGGGTATTTTGCCAATCTAGCCGGACATTACTTTTTTTTAGCTTATATTGGCTCTAAAAATGTACTGAGTGCCCCTAGGTCAATGAAACTTTGCAGAAAAATCTGTTATGGTCTGTATAGGCTGTCAATCTGTATAGGCTGTCAATGCTATAAAATAGGAAAAAAAATTTTAATTTAAAATTTTAATAAAAAATGATAACATGTTAAATATGTAGTAAATACACATTTTTTATGTTTTCATATTTTTCTGCCAGCCGCTTTTTTACTTTTAAGTGGCTCGAGTGTTTTTCGTTCAATTACAATCAGATCATGCACAACAAAGCCGTGATGCAAAAAACCAACTGTGAATAAACAAGACTTTTTGTTTTCATACATTGTAGTTCGAATCAAGTGTTGGAAATGATTTACACTTGTTGCTGACTTTTCTGCTTGTGCATAAAAAGCGAACAAGCATAAAATTGAATAATACTTGTTTGAGTTGTTCTTAAAATTCAACGTTAATTAATAAGTCAGCTCGATCGTACTTGTTGCAGGTCACTGGTACTCATCTCATATAACTTCTTTAAAGAGGTCAGTGTTATTAGTGAAGTCAAATGTACTAGACATACCTACATATATGTAAAAGGTTGAAAAAATAAAGATCTATAATTGTACAAACATAAAAACACACCAAAATTTATTTATTTGCAAGTGACAGTTTTGTGAACATAAGTACATATGTATGTACAAGTGCCTTCTATTTGGAGTAAAATATTAACCAACAAATTACCAAAAAATTAGATAAACGACTACCCACATCCCAGGACTCTTATTTGCGCCCCTTCCAACAGATGTTTTGGTTAATTTTTGAAAAAGAAGATGCAGTGATGCCGCCAATCCAAAATCAACACCACACCAAACTGTGGAATCATTGGATTATCGATTCGCAAATATGGCAATTTTTTTATGGATATAGTCGCCGAGATAAAAATGCACCATTTTCAAAAAATATTATTTTTCGGCCAAATCCGTCGTCATGGATGTTCTTCAACCTTTAATTACTTAGTATATTGGACGAATAATCCGAGATGGGGTTTTCGCTTGAGTCAATATTTCTTTTCAAAACTATCTCAGTTTGGGCATCACAGCACTCACTTTGGAAATAAGTTTGCAATATTTCCCAACGATTTTTCATAACTTAACTAAATTTAATAAAATTCGAAGCATAGATACCTCTTAACTTAAAGGTACAACAGGCTATGTCTGTTTTCATATCTATGATCGAGAGGAGTGGCATTTGTAGAAATGTTAAACCTTATCTAAATTAAACAATGCCGAACGAAATACTACATATTGTCATAGATCTTATCTATAAGGTCGAAGATACTACATCTGTTTTCAAACCCTGATTAGAGAAAAGAAAATGCTAAGATGACAATTCTTGTATAAAAACACTTGTAAAGGCTTTACTAGTCCTCACGTTCCGTTACCGTTCTGTTACTTTCCGTTCATTATTCATTATTGCAATTACTTTTTCCGTAAAAATGCACATCTTATTACATTTCCTTGGAAGGCATATATTCACTTTTATCTTCTCCATTGCCTTTTTTCTAATATATTATTTATCTGTATTCCACAAATAATGTAAATATTAATAATATTATAATTTTTTTGTAAAGAAATTATCAGCTGATTCTTGCTTTTACTTAACGTTGCAAAAGTTTAGTTTTTAACAGGTTAGTCCGCAACAGAACTTAACGGAACAGAAAAACCCCATCTACACATTTCTATTTATCAAAAATAGATCAGCTGTTGCGTACCAGCACGGAAAGTAAAAACTTTAAAAACTAATTCTACCTTTACAGTGGAGTGATTGTACATGGTAAACTCCGAAACCAGTCTCAATATTATTTTACTCCTTTTGGCATACTTAATAGATTGGACCTTACAGGCAATTATTTTAACTCAAAAGAACAAGGCTTTAAATTTTCGACCATATACCAGTGCTAGTAGCGGACCCAGGCAGGTATGGTAAAGAAACCTTATACAAATTTAATCATAATCCTTAAAGAAGGTGGTGTAGAATTAGTAAACGATATACAATTTATAGAAGAATTAAAAAAATTCAATACAATCAAAATTAGCGATTGTACAATATCATATTTTTAGGTGTTTTTGAGGTAATGAAGATATTTTTTGTTATTAGCTTAAATTCATCTGTCACTTATTTATGAGATATTTTTAAATCGTAACTTTTTCTATGGCTATCAAAGTGACATATTCCCTATTACCCAATAGCTTAAAACCTGCGCTTGTCGAGAAAGAAGTTGTTACAGACGTTTTAATAGAGAATGCAACCTTATGCAAACAATCTCCTTTTTCTAATATTTTGCACACTAAAACAAGTAAAAATTTAGCAAAAATATTTTTTTTCAAAGATTATTGCTTTTATGCAAAATAAATCAAAGTCTACTTCAAATCTACTTTAAAAAATTTTGTCTTAAAGAAAATTTTGTCTTAAAGTACATTTCAAGTAGACTTTATTTCTTTTCCATAAGGGCATAAATATCTAACATTTACGAAAATTTCGCTTCCATATCTGTTTTCTTTAACTGGAAAAATACAATTACTGTGGATCTTAATTTGATTATAAAATTCCAATTTTGTTTTTGGAAATAGTTTTTTGCTTCTTCCGAACACTTGTAAATTTAGAGTTGTGACTATTTAGGATTTAGTGGGTAATACTTTTAATTTTCTCTAGTGATTTTACTAAATGAAAAAATTTCAGTTTTGTCCTGCTTCTTGCCCAAACACTAAATTCGTGTAATATAGTAAATTTTACGATTTGATTTTCGCCCTTATTTTTTGTAGTTTTTGTTAACTTTGTATGTTTGCGTGTAGCATATTAATACACTTTTCAAGTTTAATCACGACAATGTTATTACTGCAGATACATTTTTTGTTAAAAGTAATGTCTTTTTTTCAACACAGATTCGTAGAAATATAATATATATACATTTTATCAATAACTATCTATTCTGTGCACTTACTGTAATTTCCTTTGGGTATCTAAGATAACTGCAGCATATGCCAGAGAAAACAACATACGTTTGCTGTTAAAGTCGATGTGTATATAAATAAATTAATAATTTTACTTTTTTGTCAAAACATAGTGTTTACTTTGTTGTTTGTTTTAAATGAAACATATTTATGTACCATAATCATCATCAGCGAAATTAAGATATATCTTAAATTTAATAACTATTTGTTTTGTAATAACCCTGTGTCACCCCCAGGTGGCACATCAATTTTCACCATTATAGTAATGGTGGTTGAGTTTGTAATTTTTTATATTTATACCATAAGCTATACATACATTTATCAAATGCATTTATAAAAGTAAAACTTATCTAGACATTATTTCTAGTTTATGTTGTAAGAAATCAAGTATTGTAATAAAATAAAATTACTTAGAAGCTGAAGGAGATTGATTATGATACTTCAACTGATAAGCTTTATTCCAGAAATAGAGATTTCAAAACGAAAACTTTAGGGTGCTAAAAAACTAGTTGCCAACTGCAGATGATTCTGAGAATTGAGAATTGAAGAGTTAACAATTTGTATAAAAAACAAACGACCGTATCTAGTCAGAGTGTTGACTATAAGGAAAACAATGGGCTGGTCAACACGAGCTTGCAATAACAAACAAAACTTTAATTCACCTAAATTTTGGGCAATGATATTGAATTCAATAAAGTATGTAACGATTAGACAAAACGCAAGGTTTTTTATCTGATATTGGTAACATACCCGAAGAAGCAATCATGCTGTTTAGTTTGCAAATAGGACACCTCAAATGAAAACAAAAGTTATTCTCGGATATGTATGTATTTCTCAGATATATATGTGCCCGACCGCAGGCACATATTATCTGGTAAGTACTTCAATTACTGTAGGAACTTATGTAGCTATGTCAAGAATGATAGAAAGAATAACTGTCTTCCTATTGACATTTATTTGCACGTAAATATTAAAAGCAATTTGTTGATTACAGACTTGGCAGTTCAATGATGCAGAGCCTCTATCCCCTGTAACAAATTTTTGTATTTTCTTAAATGATGTCATGAGATTTTTTTCATTCCTGAAGTCAGAAAGTCGATCTCTTCGTATTAGATTAAATGCATTGTTCTTTAAGCGTAAACGCTTTTTAATTATTTCATTCAGGTATATTTTTCCACTTCCATAAAATGCGGTTCCGTACTACAATAGAAACGTAAGAAGATTAAATTTGACAGTTTTTTAATGATTTATTATACATGTACATATGTGTGTACATTATTTTTTTTTAATTTTCTACTTGTTAGACTATCTCATCATTGTAGTTTTACAGTCCTATGGTTTGGATGAATGCTGCTAAAAATACACTCAAAAAAATTTAACAACCACGGCGGGTCAATTAACTTTTTACATACAAATACACAATTTTCTTAAAATGATATTATTTTTTTAGCAAAGAATAATCCCAACTCCGTTTTCTATTCAATTTTGTAATTGAGCTAGGTAAGTACTTTAAGTTTTCATTCAAATAAAATGAATTGAGTGGATAACTTAAAAATGCGGGATTTGTAAAAATTTATAGCTTTTAAACCATATATGTACCATCCGTTGTGTGTCCTGCATTTTTAAGTAATACACGTAATGCTAGTGTAAACATACAAGCTGAATTTACCCTTTTTACTAAATACCTAACAAGTGCTGTACATATAATTAGCATGTCATACAATGCTGACACATTTAGTCGAATTACAAGATCTGAACGGCTAACAATGGATTTTTACAACAAAGGGTGAATACCTCTCTAGTCTTTTTCAACTCTTATGTTCACTCCAATGTAACCGCGTAGCTTTGCAATTTTCTATTGAAGTTGATACTATATATTGTCGCAACTTCTTTAGTGGGTGTTTTTTTTTGTCGTGCACTTAACGGCTAAAAATATAATACTTTCGTTGCATTCAAATATATGTATGTACAGATATATATGTATGTATATGTATTTATATTTGTA
Organism: Phasia obesa; assembly: GCA_949628195.1. NCBI lineage: Eukaryota > Metazoa > Arthropoda > Insecta > Diptera > Tachinidae > Phasia > Phasia obesa. The sequence goes on along the minus strand of OX451218.1, from coordinate 60,069,505 downwards.
TGTAAATATATATATTTACGCCTGTAATAATTGTCCAAACAATTTTACAAAAGACAGGTCTAATCAATTTTTACTATAAATAAATACTTTAATAATTAGTTATCTAACTTATAATATTTTATATGTAGGTCCAATTTATACTACCAGAATGCTTTGTTTATGAAACGTTTCTAGATGCATATAAAGATTTTTTTAGTCATTTGAAACTTCATTACATATCTAATTGTAGAAATTTCGTATGTTTAGAGTGCAGAAAAGAGTTTTCATTATTAGATGCATTTAGAAAAATTTAATTTTAACAGCGAAATGGAAGTTGACAGAGAGTTAGATAAAATTCATGATGCTAAAAGTAGTAATACAGAAATTCCTAGCGTCAGCAGTCCAAATAATGAAGAGAAAGAATTTGATAGTTATTTGAAAACATTGAAAGATTCCACATTCAAATTTATTTTGTCCTTATTTGCAAAAAATCACTTAAATTGAAAAGATACTTTTGATGTAATAGATTTGGTGAAAAAATTCGTCTTAGGTGAAATCGTAAATTTCATAAAATCCAGTATTTTGAAATTTTTTGATGTTTTTATATGGAAAACTTATTTATAAATAATAATTTAATAAAACTGACATTAAAAAGAATTAAAAACTTACTCGCTGAAGATTCTTTAAATAATTTAGTTCAAGGTAAAGTTTGACGTAATAAACTGCAACAATTTTATAATTTTTTATATCGATGATTTGCAAATTAATAATCCTTTAGGTTCGCATTCATTTTCCGTAGGTGCATTTTATATTTCCTTTCCAACCGTTGAAAATTGCAATAATATTGAAAATATTTTACTTGCATCTCTAATAGAAAGTTGTGACTCCAAATCATTTGTCTCTATGAACTACTTCATAAACTAAAAAGTTTGGAAGCAAATGGAATAAATTTCGTAATAAACGAAAGATCTTTTAATGTTAAATGGATTAATATTAGGAGATAACTTAACTCTAAATGCAGTATTAAAATGCAATAGAAGTTTTCATGCACACTCATATTGCCGTTTATGTAAAGTAAAGAAAGACCAGGCAGCTTATCTGTGTGAGAAGGACATTGAAAGTTTGAGAATTAAAGAAAATATAAGATTGACAAAGCTAAAAATGAATTCCAATAACAGGACTAAAGGGAGAAACAATTTTTAATAAAATTCCATAGTTTCATTTAGTTGAAACTAAAGTTGTTGTTAGTATGACTGACATATTTGAAGGAGTATTTGTCTATGAGATATGCCAGGCTATTCTTCGTATATTGAAGTAATCTAAAAGTTCTAATCCCGATGACTATCATAAATTTTCATTAATTACATTAAATTTAAGGAAAAAATGTAATTATGTTCCAATTGAATTGGTAATTCTTTCCGAGATATTTCTCTGCAGAGATTGCAGGCCAATAATTTAAACATGTCGGCAACAAAATGTTGGACTTTCATTCATTTTTTTCCTTTAATGTTCTACGATTTTATTAATCCAAGCGATGATATATAGAAGTTTTTTCGTATTGTTGTCCGATTATTAGATCTGGTTGCTTGTATTTCATATGACAGAACTACAGTTAACTTACTGAAAGATACTATTACTGAACATACATCTATGTGTATTAAGATTTTTGGACGAAGTTTAAAACCAAAATATCACTTTTTAAGGCATTGCCCAAATATTATTAAATCTTCTGGTCCATTAAGACATTTTTCTAATTTTATGTTTAGTTAAACATAAAGAAATGATATATTATGCCAATGTAACTAACAGCAGAAGATGTTTTATCTTATCAGCTGCAGTTAAGTTGCAATTCAAATTTGCTTACAAAATCTTTTTTCAAAAGAATTATTCCAATAAAATATTAAAATAATATTTCATTAAATCAAATTATAATGAAATTATTTCAAAAAATGAGAATTTAAAGAATTTTGATTTTATTTGCTTGAAATCTGTATTATTTAATGGAACTACTTACAAAACACACTTTTATGTTGCAGGGCTAAACTGTGAAAAAATTATGGAGGTTTTTGAAATTAAAGAATTTTGTACTGTAATTCAAGTTCAAACTTATTTTTGGTTTGTGAAAGGAAATATAAGCTATATTTTGATTCGAATATTGTAGGGTATTTTAAGAAGATCTTGGAACACTTTATTATATGGCATAATAACAATAACCTCTCAATAAAAAATTAATAAGGTTGCTAATATTTTCAGAATTTAAACCATGTTTTTAAAAATAATCCAATATACATACCTTGAATTGAAAACGTTTTACGATAAACATAGTCATTTGGGGAGTTCAGAACAAAACAAATTAACAAGAGTGGTTTTTGAATTTTATGTTTCGAAAAATACGTTTAGAAATAACTTTTCTTCAAAATCTGGCATCTCAAATCCACCAACTTTTCAAAAATGAAGCACAGGAAATTTAATTTGAAAAACGGAAACACCATCGAGCAAAAGGAAAACTTTTTATCGGTTCCAAAACGCAACAAAGGCGATTTCGAAGTTGTGGTTTGCTGTAGGGCACACACCACACCACACCACAACCAACAAAATATTTTTTTGTTGGTTTGTTTGTTTGTTTGTCGGAAAGCTATAGCTGCCTACATCAGTGAACCGGTCTTTCTGAAACTTTTACAGTTTGTTGTTGAATATACGGATGGTAAAATAGAGTACTTATTTTTTAATATTCGACGTGGGCGTGGCACCTCGCATACAAAGTAAATCTTGGTAACGGTAATAGGTAGCGCCATGAAATTTTGCAACATGCACCTCTATATTAACATACATAGTTTAAAAAAAGATAGACTGGATTGAAATAGTGGGCGTGGTAACCCCCATACAAAGCTAAACATTTTTTTCGTGTATCTAGAGGACTACAATAGCTAGCACCTTGGAAATTCGCACCAGTAACCCCCATACAACACAAACTGAATTGAAATGGTGGGTGTGATACAGAGTTGCCACAAAGAAAAATATTTTCCCACCAAAGTCATTTCTGAAATTTACCAAAACCTACCAAAACTTTAAAAGCAACTACCAATTTTTTTTTATCATAAATTAATTGTATCCTTTATTTTGTGGTACCTCCCATAAAACGTTAAAAATTATTATCGTGTTAATATGGAACAGTAGGCGTCGTACCTTGCATATAAGCTAAAACATTTTTGATGAGAGAATAGCGTGCGTTTTCGAGTTAGAGGTTGCCCATACTTTTCTTCCAAGTGTTTATTGTATTTTTTGTGGATGGGTGTCGCGAAGCGCACCAGGGATAGCTAGTATGTAATATAGGAAAACATCCACATCCATGCAAAGATAAATTCATACATACTATACTATTAATCTATATTTAAAAAAAAACCACATAATTTTCGAAAGTTAAATCTTCTGTTTTTAAATTATTTATCATAATTATATGTATATTTATTTTGTAGAGCAAGAATGATGTAAAATAAAATCATATATGAAATACAACATTCAAGATGAGGAGCAGACATGCCAAAAATGTAAACAGACTGCTATTTAAACGAATTGCTTAACTGCAAGGATATTAATACAAAAAAACTCTTAATAGTTGGTCGGCATACAGACAGAATTTTGCCCCAGAACTGAGAATATTTTCCACACATAAAAATACTTTTACGATACATACATATTTCATAATTTATTTTTTTTTAGATTACCATAGACTTTGAAAAACTTTAGCCCTTAAAAATTAATACCTTCTTTTTAAATTGGTCTAAACTCCATGAAATTTTGCCAACTTATATAAACTTAAATTTAAAAGACCCAAGACTGAAATCACTCTGGAGCAAGGCCAAAGAAAAGTGGGCCAATTTAGACCAAAGTAATTATTCCCGAATGCTATTGTTATTGAAATAAAATGTAGTCATCTTTTTTTTTAAATTTTAGATTCAAAAGATGCGCTGCTTATATATATTATACATGGAGTGTTGAAACCAGATACAAAGCAGAAAGGTGTAGGCAGGCGAACAAAAGCAGATTCGCAAACTTCTGTCATAAAAGTGGTTGAAGAGGATATTGAAGTGGATTTATAATTATAAAAACAAATTTATTATCCATAAAATCAGTCTTTGTTGTAACGGATCAAATTATTTATCAAGCTAATACTGTAGCATATGCTTAGCACTTTGTTTCCAAATGTATAAAATTTTTATTTTAATTTACAATTCTAAATGTATAAATTTTTGGTTATTTATTAAAACAAATTTATTTTATTTTTAATTTAATTTAAAATTCTATTATTCCTAAAGGTTGTGTTTTGTTTGACATAATTTCAAAAATGAGTCTGATCGACACTGATTGACAAAAAATACCGGATGTTATTGATTTTGGCGTGACTAAGGGTATTCCGAAAGAAATGATTAAAGTTGAAGCGTCACTTGACTTATCCTTAGAATACACCCACTCTTGTCTATATATGGAACCAATAAAATATCGTGTCACTAACAACTAGCAAAAGCATTAATTGGTTGAAATATAGAAAGTTTCTCAGTACACATTGTTCAGAAAAATTCCGCTAAGAACACCAGAAGACGTGAACCAAAGTCTAATTTATTTTGATCAAAACATTAAATCAGCTGCCCAATATGCAACAGTAACCCGACAACTGATTAAAAACAATCGAGAGTTAATTGGCTGAAAAAAGAAAAATTCGCAGAGAATGGCAATCACACAGATCTCCTCAACTTAAAAGCACACTTAAAGAATACACCAAACGGCTAAGAGAGTTACTGGAATTCCGAAGTGCAGCATCCCTTACAAACTATTTAGAAGACCTTGACTCAACTCCTCAATCAGATTATTCATTATGGCGTGCGTGTAGAAACCTTAAAAGACCAGTCGTATGCAAGCCTCCATTACGAACTTCTTGTAGAAGCTATGCAATAAATGATACCGAAAAAGGTAATATCTTTGTTGATCATTTAAAAAACTTGTTTACTCCAATTGTCTCGACTGATATAGCTCAGCTGCCACCTATCATTGTTAGTCAGGCAGTTACCCTAAGGATTGATCTTCGAGATATTGAAAAGGCAATAACTGATTTAAACTCCAAGCTCCTGGAATTGACGAAACCAATAACAATATTTTATTTGAATTGCCACGTATATCCCAAAAAAATACTTTTTTTTAATGCCATTTTACGTCTTGAGTACTTTCCTACAGAGTGGAAGATTTCTTTGATTACTGCGATATCTAAGCCTGGAAAAGACCATACCAAGGTTGAATCATACAGACCTATAAGTTTTTTATTAGACATGTCATGGCTGTTTGAGAGAATATTAATAATTAAGTTGAACCCAATTCTGAGCGCGAAAGGATGTATTCTGAACCATCAATTCGGCTTCAAAAAACAACAAAGTATGATCCAACAACACACAGATAAGTAAATATAATTAAAAAGACCTTCGAAGAAAAAATACTGTTCTGCACTTTTTATCGACGTTTCTCAAGCATTCGACAAGGTATGGCACGAAGGTCTTATATACAAGATAAAGCTGAACTTGCCGAAAAACTTCAATAAGCTCATAAAAAATTATTTAACGCATCGAAAGTTTTTACTAAAAGAATGTGATTTTAAGCTCGCCACAGCTTATTGAAGGTGGAGTTACCCAAAGTAGTATTTTGGGACCAATTTTATATTTATTTATAAAAGCGCCTTAGTAGCATCACAATTTTTACAAGACCATATACTCAAATTGGAAAAATGGAGAATAAAGGTGAATGAACAAAAATGTACTCACATAACTTTCACATAGGGACTCATGCCATCCTATTCGCATAAAAACTTGGAAAAACCACATAGATTTCAAGTTAACATAAATTGGCAGAAACTTCACCCTAAACTTAGATTGTAAACTTCTACTGTACAATTGTGGAACAAGATTAACGTGAGTACCTGCCTAGTTGGCCTAATCTCACGGTGGTCTTACCACCGAGTGAAACTTAGGCGTAGACTAGCGCCCCCATTGCACACTGGGCTGAATCGCCAAATTTTTGGCATAAAGTCTAAAAAAAGAGTTACAGAATTGAAACTTGGTACATTTGGTACTTATAGTATGCGTAGCATTTGTGCAAAATTTTGGACCAATCCGACCACGCCTTCCTCCCATATGAGGCCAAAACGTGCGTTACAACTATTTAATATACCCAAATTTTGCATAAATATTGTTTTGTACAAAATTTAAGGGCTTCTTGAGATCAGGAATACATACCTATTTAACACCAGGCCCAAGCTGGTCAAATCGGGCCATTTCCTGACCTGTAATTCCTAAATTACGAAATATTTGAGTTGAAATTTTGAATACCAATGTGTTTTTATTTGAGAAAGTAATATTATTAATTTGCAAAAGTTTTATTAAACTGATATATACCATCGACATCGGCGACATCGGATACCACGGGTATTTGAGCATATATAAACGAAATGTTTTCTCACAGAATTGTTTGAACTTAATAGCATTGATTGGAAATTCACATGAAATGGCGATTAAAATAGTATGAAGCCTTTCTATTATAGATAAGTCGAATTCTAAAATTGATGCAAATAGCTTTGTATTTGAAAAAGCCTTTCTCGCAGTGTTACCATCGTTTGTGTTTCCGCTTCCATTTTGCTTTGGCTTATCCGCATGTAATCCCATTTCCTTCCACAATTTCTTTTGTATATTTAGTTTTCTTACCTTCATTTTTGATTTTTTTGTTTCCTCGCTTACTTGCCATTTTTTTAATTCTATTCGGTATGATATTTTAAGAAGTAATTCGAAGATTCTTATCCATCCATGCAATGGACTCATTCCATATTGAAGGCTTCCAGGTTTTGGTTTGAATATCGATGAGCTCGTATCTATATTTTTTATAAATTGTTTTGGGCCAGCCCCACAGATAGGACATAACTGACAAGATTTTGTGCCAGTTAAAATGTTTAAGACTTTGCCATCTATTAGAGTCATATGAAGATCATATGATATGACAACCTTTCTCTCATTCAAAATTTCTCCAACAAACGGCATCAAGTTTTTTATTTGCGTGTCCAAATTTTCTTTTTCCTTAAGAATGTGTTCTTTGCTCTCCTTGACGAATTCCATTTTTAAAGGCCTACAAAATCTCACAGATTGTGGAGTTTGATTTATCCACAGTACTGTGCCGAAGTTATCCACTAGTTTAAGTGGAATGACTGTTGTGACAAACAAAGACTGATCAAAAGAAGCCGGCTCGCTTTCTTCGAATCTCTGTTTGTACATGCTTTGTCCAGTCGATCCGTCAAATCCGTAGCTCACAATTAATTTGGCATTCGTAATATTCGGTAAGTTAATAAAAAGATCTTCTTGCAAGAGTACGATTCGGCTGGCAGTATGGTTTAACAGTTCTTGCAAGCAAACTACAGCCATAGTTTCTGTAGCTGCTATTCCCGTGGGCCTCAATTGCAATTTAGCTTTCTGAATTTTATAGTAGCTCGGGTATGTATCACAATTTTGCTTTTTGTTTAGAGTTTTCATTGCATTATATTGTTTTTTGCTTAATGAGTTATCAAGCAAAAATTACAAAGCTTCGTTTTGTGTTAGTGGTATAGCTTCCTGCAAAAAGAGTTTTTTTTAATACCACTAGATCCGCTCGGAGTGACCAAGCAATTCTTCAACACAAATGCTGTATCCTTTTCATTTGATTTCCTAGCTAAAACTATTGCTGCATGCATAAGAAGGCTTGTGTCGTTTTCTTGGGTATCTGCCAGTTCGGTTGAAGTTTCGCTATTTCTGCTTTAACTGATGGCACGTTTAGATCTTTATGGATCTTCGAGTTTTTTATATACCAAGGAGCAGATATAATTATACTAAGAATCTTATTTTGGCGCCTTTGAATTTTATCTACGTTGCTAGCTGAGGCAGTGCCCCATAACTGAATGCCATAACACCATATTGGTTTTAGAATTGACTTGTATAATAAAAGTTTGCCATCTAAAGCTAGAGTAGAATTTCTGTCAATTAGCCATTTTATTTGGACTGCTTTCAACTTCATTTGTGTTAACTTTGTTTCTATGTGGCGTTTCCATGTAAGGTGCCGGTCAAGATGTATGCCGAGATACTCGACGTCTGAAAGCTGGGGTATCGTTTGGTTATTTATCCGAATAGGGGGGCAAGATTATCTACGCAGTATGAAAGTTATGTGAGCACATTTTTGTTCATTCACTTTTATTCTCCATTTCTTCAACCATTTTTCTAAATTGGATATGTGGTCTTGAAAATATCGTGATGCTACTTCGGGTCTTTCGTTAATGCTCAAAAAAGCTGTGTCGTCAGCAAATGTCGATGTGTGAACTCGGTTACTAGTTGGCATGTCTGAAGTATAAAATAAGTATAAAAAGGGCCCCAATATACTACCTTGGGGAACTCCGGATTCGATTGGCTGGGGTGAGCTCAAAAAATCTCCTTCTTTCACAATAAATTTTCGTTCGGTTAAATAACTATCTAGCAGCTTATATAGGTTTACGGGAAAATTCACTTTTAGCTTATATATTAGGCCTTCATGCTATACCTTATCGAATGCTTGAGAAACGTCGCTAAAAAGCGCAGAGCAGTATTTTCTTCAAAATTCTTCTTAACTACGTTGACTAACCTGTAAGTTGTTCGATCGTACTAGTTTTTTTCCTGAAGCCGAATTGGTGGTTTGGAATACATCCTGTGTCGCTAAGAATAAGCTTAGTTATTAACATCCTCTCAAACAGCTGTGACATATTTGATAAAAGGCTTATAGGTCTGTATGATTCAATTTTTGTGTGGTCTTTTCCTGGTTTAGGAATCATGGTAACCAAGGACACCTTCCACTCTGTGGGAAAGTACTCAAGACGTAAAATGGCATTAAAAATAAAAAGAACGATTCTGCGAGCTACACGGGGTAACTCAATTAACATCTTGTTCCTGGTTTTATCAACGCCAGGGGCTTTTTTGGTGTTCAAATCTGTTATTGCCTTTTCAAGATCACCAAATTCAAATCTTATCGGGACTGCAGCACTAGCCTCGACAACTGGCAACTCAACTATATCGGTCGATATATTTTGGGTAAAAACATTTTTCAAATGTCCAGCAAATAAATTTCCTTTTTCGGTATCACTCCTTGCCCAGCCTCCACCTGAAGTTCGCAAGGGAGGCTTACGTAAGACTGGCCTTTTAAGGTTTCTACAAGCACGCCATAACGAATAATCTGATTGAGGAGTTGCGTCTAGGTCTCCCAAATAGTTTTTCAGGGATGCTACTCTTCGAGATTCCAGCATGTCTCTTAGCCGGTTCGTGCATTCTTCAAGTCTGCTTTTGAGTTGAGGAGATATCTGTGATTGCCATTCTCTACGAATTTTTCTTTTTTCAGTCAAGAGCCGTTCGATATCTGCAGAATAAATTTGATTGTATCTAGCTAATTGTCGGGTTATTGTTAAATGTTGTGCAGCTGATTTGAGGTTTTGGTCAAAATCAATAAGACTGCACTCTACGTCTTCAGGTGTTCTTAGCGGGATGTTTTCCGAACAATGAGTACTAAGATACTTTCTATATTTCAACCAATTAATGCTTGTGATAGTCATTGGTGATATGATGTTTTGTTTGCCCCATATATAGACGATAGTGGGTGAATGATCTGAGGATAATTCAAGTGACGGTTCAGCTTTAATCGTTTCTCTTCGAATACCCTTAATCACGCCAAAATCAATAACATCCGGTATTTTTTGTCGATCAGTAGGCCAATAGGTGGGTTGTCCACTCGATATCACATTCAGACGCATTTTTGAAATTATGTCAAACAAAACATGACCTTTTGGAGTTATTAGGCGTGATCTCCAAAACGTATGTTTAGCGTTGTAGTCGCCTGATGCTATGAAACAGGGTCCTAGTGATTTGAATAAATCGCTGTATTGACTCTCTGATACTTGAAAACTAGGAGGTGAATAAATCGAAGAAATAACTAAGTTTCGATGAAATTCTTCAATGCAGATGTTTGTTGCTTTTAGGTAATCTTCACAAAAATCACACAGTAAATAATGTTTTATTCGAGACTTTATTAGTATTGCTGAACCACCACATGCTCTGCCACGGGGGTCTTTGGTGTCATATAAGATATAGCCATTTATTTTAAAAAAGCTATTTGTTGTTAAGTGAGTCTCTGCAACCAGCATGACATCAATTTGTTCCTTCTTAAGGAAGTACTCGAGTTCATTTTTGTGTTGGCGCAAGCCGTTTGCGTTCCAGAAACATATTTTTAAACAGTTCATGGTTTGTTAAGTAACGCCTGCAACATAGTAGATTGCATGCGTACCATTTCTTGCATCATGCTGCTCATAGAGCTCATAAAACTGTTTATCGAATGCACTAATGTCTCGATGCTTGCTTCGAGACGATTAAAATTACCAGATGGTGTTTGTTCTTTAGGATGCGATTGCAAATTAGGAGTAGAATTAGTTGTCGGTGTCGCTTTATGTACTGCAGTATGATTGGTTTTTACCATATCAGCGTATGAAATATGTTATGTTGTTGGTTGGGCTAACTGAGGATAATGAGCATTTGCTCGATATTGTTGGTGTTTAGCAGGAGTACTTAGTTTTTGAGTGGTTTTCCTTACCATGGAAAAAACTAGACAGCCTCTGTAGATAGCAGTGTGGTTTCCACCGCAATTGCTACATTTTTTAACTTTCGAATCATCCCTTGCTTTATCGCATTGGGCGGAACAATGTAGCTAGCCACATATAACGCAAACCGGAGGCAACTTACAGTAAGCCCTAGTATGACCATATTCTTGACAATTTAGACACTGGACAGGTCCTGGACGCTAATGCGGCTCCTCTACAGTTATTTTACGGTATAACAGGTATTTCAGATTGTAAATGGGGTGAATTTCGTTCTTCTTCAATCTGATATCTCCAGGTTCCAGTTCAACGCGAAATAGTGGTTGGGGGACACGTTCCCGATTACGGAGATTATCTACACTTTTTGTTTTAAAACCCGCTTTTTGGAGTCCGGCTCTTATTTCAGCTGGATCAACGTATGAATCTACACCTTTAATGACTACCTGTAGACCTTTGCTACTCTTCAGCTGATAGGTATAAAAGTTCTTTTTGCAGTTTTCGAACTCGTTTACTGCTTTACGATAACTGCTTTCATCAATAAATTGTATTTTTGTCTCATCAATGTTACCACGCTTGATGGGAATTACATAAAATGAGTTCTCGCCAATAATTGTAATTAATTTTTTTATTAAGTCGTTCGAATTTTTCTCCCTTAAATAAACTGGAGGTGGTTTGAACGACTTAATTGCCGTTTTATGTACACTCGTTTCACTATCTAATATAGCAAAACGATTATGGGAATTTATTCCGTTAGAGTCCTTGTCTTTATGTACTTTAGACATTGGTGCAAGCTGCGAAAATTTAGGGCTTCGACCTCTTTTTAATACCGTAATGTATCTGTCCATTCCCACTTGCGTCTTAGGTTTTTCTACACTATCCATATTAGTTTTGGTAAAACTTTGTACAGAAGGCGACTTGTTTGTAGTTATTTTATTGGCATCGCTTATCAAAAGCGACGAACAAGATTGGGCACGTAAAACTGGCGTAGTGTTTAAACACAAATTATTTTCAGTTTTTTTGTTTTTATTTAAATCAAAATTGTCTACATTTTTGTTACTTAAATTAAAGAGGCTCATTGGCCCCTATTGTTTTTGTTTTATTTTTAAAGTTGCAAGATAATGCCGTTGTAAAAAAAGAAAAAGGAGAGAAAAAAATGTTTACAGACAACTTTGTTGTTGTATTAAAAACAAGAGTGTTTTTTTTTTGCTTTTGTTTGAATTTATTCACACGTTTTGTTTTTGTTAATTGCGAGCTTAAAAAAAATCGCGTCCGTACTTATCAACGCACAAACTAAAACTCATTTATAAAACATGAATTACAACACTGATATTTCTGTTAATTTGTTTTTAGTAAATGCTTATGTAATTATTAACATTTGTTTTGTCGTTTTTTATGTCTTATGTTTTACTATTTAATACAATCATAATTAATAAAAATTAAATAAATTGTCCAAAAATAAGTTTCTAATATGAAGAAATTAACGTTAGAAAGCGTGTTATTAAATTCATGTTAGTAGCCAGTCAGTAAATTTAAGTTACTGACACCTTTGGAATCTCCATACTAAAAGTACCTATGTTTCAATTATTTTGTAATATTTTTAGCAAGTAATAGCGAAATGACTTTCTGCTTATATTTTTTCTATTTCTAAACGCATTTGGAAAAAAGTTCAAGAAAATACAAACTATTTTTAAAAATCATAAAAACTTCTTTTACAACTGATTAATTCAAACGCCTGCTTACTTTGGGTAGATATAAAATATATTTTCCAAAGCTATTGTTTGACTCTCTTTTCGAATAGGAACTAGCTGTTCCCCCTATAAATAAATTATAATAAAATTTCATTATAATGAAATTTTGTTTATTCCATACTATTTTAAATCTTGGAACTACTTAAAAAAATCTGCTTTTATGTATATTCATGTTGATTAAATGAAATTATATTTTTTTAGAGCTTTTAGATTTGTACTTTGTAGATTAGTACAAATTAATGACGAAAAAATTTAAAATGATTCCAAACAGTTTGGTAGAAATGTGTTAGAGAATAAAAGGAATAGAAAATTAATTATCTTAAAAATCATGAATTGTAGAGAATCCGATAAAAAAACCAAAGTTATAATACACGGTCAAGTACACCCAAATTTATCATATAAAGCCTAGAGTAGAGATTTTTATTATAATCTTTCAAAATAAATCTATTACAATTAACTTCACTTGCATTCCAATGTCTAAACCAACATTCTTCAAATGTGTTATGTAAAATATAATTCAATAACAATATATTAGAAATGATATAAACCAAAATTACGTGATGACAATTTATTAACCAACTAATTTTTTATCCCAACTTCACCTAAAATGTCAAGAAATTAACCGCGTTGCGTAAAACACATTTTCAATAAATATTCTTATTTTATTATGATTTCCCCAATTGATTGGTTTATAATAATTAAAATCACATCACGAGAACAATATTGCGGTTGCTGTTTGTTGTTATTCTGTGCATTAAATGATCGGTGCTGTTTAGACTCACTTTAAAATGTGCAAAACTTCTGTAAAATAAGGTGCGCGTTACAATGGCATGGTTACTCTCTTTATGTTCTGCTCAAGCAAGAGAACAAATAGTTAAAATATTAGTTTTTATCTTTTTATTAGAAGTTTTACTTTCCTATTTATTTTATAAATGTTACAATATAATTATAAATTACGTTCTATCGTATCGAGCATAGCAATGAAGTCCTCCATCCGTTGTATTTTCAAAGCCGCATGCCAGTTATTTTAAATTTGATTACCCAATTTGTTTCAACCGTTTAAGGATGCATCAGTAGCTAAATTAAATTTAGATTCTAGGTAGATTTACAAAATTAGAAATGGAGTGAAAAACAACAAAAATTTGTTTGAATTATTATTCATATCTTAAAAATTGGCGTAAACAAAAACTCGGGTATTCCAATAAAACATTTTGCAGCTACATTTTTACCCCAACGGAGTATTAAACACGCAAAACATGCCTCACTGTTGAAATTGAAGAAAGATTAGACAAGAGAGACAAATAAGAAAAGATTAAGTCTATTTTGTGGTGGCCAACAAAGTCGAATGTCAACTATTTTTACTATAGTTGGGAAAGGTGATTCAGGATATTAAATTTATACTTCTGATAGCCTAAAAAAACTATTAATATAGGAAAGCACGTTATCCAGTATTATTTAAATATGGGTTGAATAAGGGAAAAAATATGAAGCAAATTTTTATAGAGGAAATTTTTCAAGATAATAAAAAGGTTATAGAATAGTTATTTTTCATATTTTATTTTTTGTATCTTCCATACATTTAAACTAACAATTGCGCGATTCACAAACTCCGTTGCATTGCTTAAAATGTATTGTAATAAACTTTTAGTCAAATAGCTTGTGAACAGGCGTTTTTGGATTTTTTTCTATATTTTTTTTCTATATTGCTAACTGAGGCAGTGCCCCATAATTAAATTCCAAAACACTAAATTGGTTTTTTAATAGAAGTTTGCAATCTAAGTCGAGAGTAGAATTTCTGCCAATAAACCAGTTTCGTTGGACTGTTTTTAATTTCATTTGTGTTAACTTTGAATCATTATGCGTTTTCCAAGTGAGGCGCCGATGTACTTCACTTCAGAAACGTGAGTTATCATTTGATTATTTATGCGAATTGGGGCGCATGGGGCTCTACGCAGTGTGAAAGTTATATAACACATTTTTTGTTCGTTCACTGGCGAATAGTTAAATAAGCTCTTAAGGGAAAACATGCAACTAATAAAGATCACATGTGGCCATTAGTAAAAGGAGCATGGAGTAATACTCCCATTGAGACATGCCAAAAACTTGCGAACCCTATGCCAAAACGGTGATTAGCCGTTATTAAAACTAAATTATATTCCACTTAGTACTGAGGTAACTTGAAGATAAATAAAGTATATTATTTTATTCATCTCTTAGAATTTTGTGTTTTTTAGATAATTGAACTAGATGGCTGTAGTTTTTTCACACCTAAAACCTAGATTTTCTAATGTTTTTACGTATATATTTCATTTTAAGTTTCTTATCAAAACAGGTCTATAGTAATTTAGTTGGTTAGTGGTTCGGTCTCACAAAAATAATACCCTCAAAATTTATTATGATGATTTAGTATTTTTTTTTTCTTTTTCGAAATATGTAGTAAAACATGTATATATATGTATAAAGGCCTAATATTTAATTTATACATTAGGCCTTCACGCCATACCTTATCGAATGCTTGAGAAAAGCTTATAAAAGTGCAAAACTACATTTTCTTTCTGGGAAAGTCCTTTTAACTATAATTAGTAATCTGTGAGTCTGTTCGCGCTTAAAATTGGGTTCAGCTTAGTTAAATTGTGCAAAACTTCAAACAGCTTCTACATATTTGATAAAAGGGTTATAGTTCTGTACGAATCTATTTTTGTGTGGTCCTTTCCAGGTGCAGGAATCATATTTATCAATTAAGCCTTCCTATCTGTACGAAATCACTCAAGACTTAAAATACTTGTAAATAAAAAGAATAATTTTGCGAGCTATACGGGCAACTCAAATTACATCTTGTTTCTTGTTTTGTCAAAGTCAGTGGGGTTCTTATGGTCACTTATTGCTCTTTCAATATAAATAAATTCGAATCTTTATCAATTAAGCCTTCCTATCTGTACGAAATCACTCAAGACTTAAAATTACTTGTAAATAAAAAGAATAATTTTGCGAGCTATACGGGCAACTCAAATTACATCTTGTTTCTTGTTTTGTCAAAGTCAGTGGGGTTCTTATTGTCACTTATTGCTCTTTCAATATAAATAAATTCGAATCTTAAGGGTACTCCAGCACTAGCCTCAACAATTAGCAACTAAACTATGATAGTCAATACATTCCTTGCCCAGCCATTCAGACGAACTTTTATTATCTGAAGATACTTCAAGCTCTCTTAATCACACCAAAATCAATAACATCAGGTATTTTTTTCCGAAGGAAATCACATTCAGATGCATTTTTGAAATTGAGTCAAACAAGATTCGACCTTTTCGAATTATTAGGCGTGATCCCCAAAACGTATGTTTAGCGTTATAATCGCTTGATGCTATGAAACAGGGACCTAGTGATTTGTAGAATAATTGATATCGAATTTTTGATTCGTAAAATGTCATAAAAAATTATGACAATCGCATACAAAAAGACATATGCATCGTGGATGCCGATTTAAACTTTAATATATGTGATCCGGTCTGTGAAAAGGTGGCTTATGGCTCACAAACAGTCATGCCCAAAAGGCAACCAAAAAATGCAAAAGAGCATAAATAAGTTCGTGTGTGTATATAAAGAGCGATGTTTTTAAGTTTTTCAATTCCATTTATTATCTTGATTCTAGATTTTTAATAAAATTCAGTTTTTCTTTCATTTGTGCTCTTCTTTCTCTACATTTTTAGTATACTTCTAAGCAAGTTCGGACTTTCTAGTTTTCACCACGTGAAAGAGCGTCTCAAAAACTATCGAAACCGAGTCACATATAATGAAAGTAATTCACCTTATCATTAAACGCGTATCTCATTTAATCGGGATCAACATATGTTGATAAGAACAAATACATATAAACAAGAAGCTACATATCGCATAATAAATTTTGTTATGCGTGTTTGGTTGTAAGTGTGTGTAAAAGATACTGAGAGTTACGCAAATTTACACATTCCAGTGACGAAATTATAATAGAACACAAAGCAAAGTGGTACATCAAAATTAATTATCCACTTAAAAATTGAGCCGCTGTGGACTTACCGCACCATAATATTCTTCTAATAATAATTATATAAAAGGTTATGAAGGTTTCCGTTAACGCAAAAATATGTGGCGAACTAAATATAATATAGTAGCTAAAGGGAAATATTTTAAGAAATGAACGTAACCACTAAATAATAATTTATGGCAAATATTTCTTAAGATATAATGGTTCCCATTCAATATTATAGTAAATATTATGTTAAAGTTAAAATTATGTTTAGTTTATTTTAAATCATCATTTGTAATTTATTTGCTTTTTGTCATATCTTAATGGCAAATTATAATAATTTAATTAGCTTTTAAGTGCCATCAGTTACTTGCATACTCCAAAGGAAAATGTAGAAAAAATCATTGTACAGCTTGGAAGAGTTAATTTATTTATAACTAATTAATTTACTTCATTCATATCCTTGGTTTAAACAAATGGGGTGATGAGTCGATTTACCTCGGAGCTTTCTTAAATGAAACACTACTATTTTCTTTAATAACTCTCCGTGAGTTTATTACGCCTTGTTTCTTATAGGCAGCTCTCTTATGACTAACTTAAAAATATGTTGAATAAAACTGAACAGTAATGATAAAAATGATTTAAACTACAATTAACGGGTTGAACATGGTTCAACTTTCTCCCCGGCGGGATGAACTTTGCAGTGGCAACCGTTCCAGCTACCATAGATTACCCAGCCGAAAATGGTTTTCTGTGCCTTTGGTATGCAGGGGTATGGGTGAATTGTATATCATCTCGAATGCGTAACTGCAAGTCAATTGCTTGTTGTTTATCTTCTACTGGATGTATAGACGATATCTTGTCTCATTGTTGCGTACTGGCTTAATTGGAGGGAATCTATTGGCAATCCAACGTAACAAAAATGATTCTTGCGATTTTTTATCCAGAAGGAAAATTAGTGGTGAATAACCATTGCCTTGTACATTTGCTTGGATAAGCGGCGAGATATAATCAGTGTTGTAAGGAAGGACGTACTCCCGTTTATTTTGACCCAAGGAAGGTTGGTCGTCTTCTTCATAACTTGATGACGTTAGGTCCCCTTCTTGTGCCTTTTGATGAATCATACTATGATGTTTGGCACTACATATATGGCATCGGTTTGGGGACTCACACCAATAGCGGTTATGAGTTTGCGAAAAACAATTCAGGCAGTAATCCATTCATTTTACATAGGCTCGTCTCTCTGGTATGTCCAAAGCCCAGAAACTGTGGCAATATTTAGGCGGATGATTACGTCCACATAAATTACAGAGTGGTTTGTTGAGCATATTGGGCTAAAGGGAAGGAAGAATAGAAAAAATATATATGTATTGTGTAATTAGTTCTCTGTTAAGCTAAAATTTCTCTTTTATCTGACATAGGAGTCTGGTGGATTAATTTGACAAGGTTTAGGAAATTTATTTTGAATTATTGAACGAGGGTAGTATTCAAAGTTTGACGATAGGCCGGGTAATAATATCATTTTGCGTCATTACGTCTACGATCAGAACTTGTCCATCTTTCCCTTTAATGACTTCAGTTACGAGTCCCTCGTACTCGTTTTTCCAGCGTCGTGCAAAGATTTGTTGCATCAATTTAAGCCTAGTCCATCGCTTTAGAAATGTCAGATCCTCAAAAGCGTATTGTTCTGGCGGCTCAGGAGGTGCGATTAGTGGAGCTCCTCTAAGAAAATGTCCAGGAGTCAAAGAAAGAAGTTCGTTGGGATTTTCAGTAAGGGAAAATAACGGCCTTGGGTTCAATATTGCTTCTATTCGAATGAGTAGGGTTGCCAGCTCTTCAAACGTGAAATTAAAATGTGTGGTACTTTTCTTTAAGTGACACTTCATACTTTTGACTGCTGCTTCCCACAATCCACCCATGTGGGGCGCATATGGCGGAATAAATGACCAGGTGAAACCGTGTGAACCATATTTTTCTATTAGCGACTTTTCCGCACCTTTCAAGAAAGCTTCATGATCTTTTAGCAATTTTAGGCTGGCTTCTAAAAAGTTTCGCCCGTTATCCGAAAACATAGTTTTAGGAAGACCCCTCCTTCCTATGAATCGGTCAAATCATACCAGGAAGCAATCAGTAGATAAATCAGAGCACACTTCCAAGTGTACTGCCTTGGTGGAAAAACAAACGAAGACGGCAGCATATCCTTTAATTATTTTCGCATTTCTTAAATTGGACGATTTCAAGGTAAATGGTCCCGCAAAATCTACACCCGTGTAGGTAAATAGCAGTGAGAAGTTAACTCTCTCGGCCGGCAGTGCTGATATTATTTGATGTTGAAACTTGCGCTTTGTAAATAGGGCATGAGGTACATTCTCGTATACATTTGCGAATGAGATTTCTAATACGTGGTATATAAAAGCTTTGCCTTAAAGCTCGGAGCATTATGTGGGGTTCAGCACGAAGTAAAATTTTGTGCATGTAGTTTACAAGCAAAGTAGGAAATTCAGATTTTCCCGGTAGTATAATTGGGTGTCGTTCTCCATAGCTCAATCCAGACTTATTAAGCCTACCTCCTACTCGCAACAGATTTCTCTTATCCAGGAACGGATTTAAGGTAAGGAGGCTACTTTTGCGGCTTAACGACAGGCCAGTTCTAAGACGATCGTAATCTTCTGAAAATTACCTCTTTTAGGTGATTAGAATTAGGCGATTCCTGGTGTGTAAAATTTCCTCTGTCATAATGAACGATTCCTTTACATGTGGACGTTTCCGAGCTCGATTAAGAAAACGAAAGATGTAACTAATAACTCTTAAAGCTCGGCCATAAGATGAGATCTTTCCCAAGATATCGATACTTTCAGGGTTTCCTATAGACTCTTTGGTGTTATCACATTTTAAAGTTGCCTTTAGATTCAAGTTATTAAGTTGGTTGGGTTCCAAGTATACTGGATCAAAGGTACGTGGTTTTGGCCAGGCATCTTCAGGTTGCGATAGCCACGGAGGCCCATACCACCATAACCTACATTCCATAAGTTCTTGCGGAGAACAACCTCGACTTCCCAAGTCCGCTGGGTTATTTTCAGACTTCATATATTTCCAATTGTTGTCCACAATGTGGGTAATCTCTACTATTCTGTTTGCAATGAATGTTTTCAATGTCTGGATCGGTTTCTGTAGCCACCCGAGAACAATGGAAGAGTCCGTCCACAAAGACTTCGTAAGGGAACGTATAACATTCCATAGAGCTTTTGAGTAGTTTGGCAAGCAATACTGCTCCGCAAAGTTCAAGCTTTGGAATGGTAATTTTTTAAGAGGTGCAACTTTTGTTTTCGCAGCGAGTAAATTACAACATATTTCTTTGTCTGAACTAATAGTTCTCATATAAATCGTACTGCAATAGGCCCTTTCTGACGCGTCGCAGAAGCCGTGAATATGAATTTTGTATTGAGGGGAAAAGTTTACCCATCTGGGGATTTTTAAGTTCGAAATCTAAGCAGATTAATTAAAAACGTATTCCATTTATCCAAAATATTTAATGGAACCGCTTCGTCCTAGTCTACCTTACATTCCCACAGATGTTGCATCATAAGTTTTGCCCTCACGACGATTGGACTTACCCAACCTAACGGGTCAAATAATTTCGCTATTACTGATAAAATCTGTTTCTTAGTGTATGAAGGTGATGGTGGTACGGAATCAACTACATAATAAAATATGTCGGACATCGCATTCCAGCGAATTCCCAAAGTGTTAACCGCGCTTGAGGTATAAAATTTTAAAAAATCTTCAACCAGAAGATCCTCGCGGGACAGAATTTCCAAAATTATATGGTTATTTGCCGTAACTTTTTCAAGGGGAAACCAGCAGATTTTAAAGCTTCAATGAGTTGACTCCATTTCTGCTTGGTCTCTTGAAGAGAATGCACTCCAGTTAAAATATCATCGACATAAATCTCCTTTTTCAAGATTGTTGCTGCATCTGGGAATTTAGTTTTACAATCATCACTCAGTCTTAAAAGTGTTCTTATTGCTACGAATGGAGCACAGTTTAACCCAACTGTGACGGGTTTCAACCGATATGTTTTAACAAAATCATCCGCTTCACTACGGAAATAAATCTGTTGATATGGGCGGTCTGCTTCATGTACTAATATCTGACGGTACATTTTTTGAATGTCGCCTGTGAAAACGTATTTATAATTTCGCCATCCTATTATAATCTGTATTAAATTTCTCTGTAATGTTGGGCCTTGATGAAGCACGTCGTTCAAGGAGAACACACTTTTCACTTTTCTTTGGTGGTTTTGCTATCCGGGTTATAAACTGCATCGTGTGGCAGTAAGAATGCTCATGGAGAACCAAATTGTTTGAAGTAGAAAAAGTTGTTGAAAATGCGCTTACCGTATGTGGAAGTACGGGCTCCGATATGTACCACCCAAAGTGCGACTCTCTAGACTCAAAACTGTTCAACACATTTGTTTTTACTCCTTCAAGAGTAATAAATGGTAGATAATCACTCCCAATAATCATATCTATTACTGCGGGTTCAAAAAAATAAGGGTCTGCTAGTATTAAATTTTGAATAGGCGCTCTATTTGTAATTCTAAATCCTTGTGATGGTAAAAATTTAGATAACTTGGGTACCACTATAGCATCTACCTCAATTTTAAAATCAGATATTCTAGATTTTAATGTAACACGGCACATTCCTTTCGAGTTTCCTACTATGGTACCCCCGAGTCCAGCTATTTGAAACCAGCGTGACTCTAACGGTAAAGCGAGACTCTGTTGGATACGCGATGATATGAAACCTCTCTCTGATCCTGCATCAAGGAGAGCTCTGACTGTAAATATTTCCGTCGATTGTTGTATGTGAATTAATGCTGTAGGTAAAACGGTAGTAGACTTATGTTGGATGATAAGAGCTTGAATATCTTCCTGCTGGTTTAGCGTGAAAGCAGCTTGATTATTAACTTGGGTGTTAAAAACTTGATGGCCTGATGACGACGTATTGTCATTTTCATAACTTTTGACCAAAGACTGTGTCTTAGAAGGATTGCATTGTGTAGTAGTTGAAGTTCCCCCGAGATGCAACATTGTATGGTGTTTTTTATTACATATGTTACATGTGTTCACGCTACTGCATTAAGATTTAAAATGTACCCTAGATAAACAGTTTAAGCAATATTTGTTTTCAAAAACATATTTTATTCGTTCACTTGGAGAGAGGGACTTACAGAAATTATTTCTCTTATCAGATTCAGTTAGCGAATGGAAAGATTGAGATTTGGGCATAACGTTGTCTTTTACCATTGGACGTTTAAATTTGACATCGTTTCTAAAATTTCAACTCTGGCAGAAAGAAAATCATTTAATTGACTCCATTTCGGTAATTCTCTATGATTTTTTATGGTATTCTCCCATGCTCGCAATATTAAAAACGGATTGTCATCGGATATAATGGGTGATTTTTTTGAGGTTAGGATTTTCATGCATTAGTATTTGACAGATCACGTGAGATTTCAGACATGGTGCCAAAGAGAAAGATGCTCAGTATGCTTTGACATTTCATCATGAATAGACTTACTTACGAGCAACGCTTGCAAATCATTGAATTTTATTACCAAAATCAGTGTTCGGTTCGAAATGTTCAAATGTGACAAATTTTGTTCAGCGATGAGGCTCATTTCTGGTTGAATGGCTACGTAAATAAGCAAAATTGCCGCATTTGGAGTGAAGAGCAACCAGAAGCCGTTCAAGAACTGCCCATGCATCCCGAAAAATGCACTGTTTGGTGTGGTTTGTACGCTGGTGGAATCATTGGACCGTATTTTTTCAAAGATGCTGTTGGACGCAACGTTACGGTGAATGGCGATCGCTATCGTTCGATGCTAACAAACTTTTTGTTGCCAAAAATGGAACAACTGAACTTGGTTGACATGTGGTTTCAACAAGATGACGCTACATGCCACACAGCTCGCGATTCTATGGCCATTTTGAGGGAAAACTTCGGAGAACAATTCATCTCAAGAAATGGACCGGTAAGTTGGCCACCAAGATCATGCGATTTGACGCCTTTAGACTATTTTTTGTGGGGCTACGTCAAGTCTAAAGTCTACAGAAATAAGCCAGCAACTATTCCAGCTTTGGAAGACAACAATTCGAGCTATTCCGGCCGAAATGCTCGAAAAAGTTGCCCAAAATTGGACTTTCCGAATGGACCACCTAAGACGCAGCCGCGGTCAACATTTAAATGAAATTATCTTCAAAAAGTAAATGTCATGGACCAATCTAACGTTCCAAATAAAGAACCGATGAGATTTTGCAAATTTTATGCGTTTTTTTTTTTTTTAAAAGTTCTCAAGCTCTTAAAAAATCACTCGTTATTAATATCATAAGTTTTTAATATAGACATACAGGCATTAACGCTATTTTGTATGGTTGTAATAGACTTCAGTGTTTCTGCTTGACTTGCCGAAATTCCATATATTTTTTTTTTTATTTGATCACTCACCAGTAATCTTTTGTTTTCGAACCTATGTTTTAATGCATCCCAGGCTAACTGAAAGTTATCGCCTACTAAATCAAAATCTTTAATTATTTTCAAAGCCTCCCCACCAAGTTTGCTACGTAAATAATATAATTTTTCCGCGGGGTCTACTGAAGAATTTTTCCCAACAGCGGCGTGAAACATATCCCTAAAGATCGGCCATTTTGAATAACCTCATTCAATAGTTTGAATTTCTACAGGGGGTAGTCTTAAAGTGGATCGCCGATTTACTACAGCATTTCACTGAGACGATTCTGAAATAATGTCTAAATCCGATAGGAATTACCTGCTTCTTCATATATTAATTCTTCCAGGTTGACCTTTAGGAAAGAAGTTGAATTTTTTTCTGCGGAAATTCCTGCTAAAATGTTACAAAATGAAATTAGTTGTTGCAAATCAAATTTGCATTTTCTTCTCGTTGCCATAATAGTTTAAATACGTTAAACAAATTGTACGAGATATATACTAATTAATTCAATTAGTATAGGAGTATTATTGATTTAACAATAAATTATTGAATTTTATTCAAAAAAGTTATTGCTTATTTATGCCTTTTACATACCCCTTTCTATTAAAAAACCTATTCCACCAGAATAAATACGTATATATGTATGTACATATGTATATTAATTGTAGTTGTCACTCACCACAAATAGATTTCCCGTTGAAATTATATTTTAATTTGTTTTTAATATTTTTAATATGTAAACTTTTATACCGTTAGTTTTTAAAATATTGTATTATTTTTCACCAGAAGTGTTTTTATTTCTTTTATTGTTAAATTGGCCACCAAATTTTCTTCTTTTAATATTTTTCTTACGTTTTAATACTCCGATCCCTCACTTGCTACTGATATGATTTGTAATTTTTGTTTTTCTTCTAAACTGTAGGAATGCTTGTTATAGAAACATTAACTGTTTTGTTCAATGCTGTTTGCTACTATCATACACTGGTTGTTGTGGCGTGTGTTTTTTTTTATTAACCGACTTCAAAAAAAGAAGGAGGTTATCAATTCGTCTGTGTGTTGCTTTTTTTTTTGTATGTTTGTTCCTTCAGAACACGGTCATTTCTGAACCGATTTTAAAAATTTTTGCGCCATTAGAAAGGTTATGGCTACAGATTGGTCAAATTTTAAAAACAGTTTAAAAGTTTAAAAATTAAAGGGTGTCCCCATACAACATACATGTTTTTTAGGTGTAACTTTATTTAAAATTAGAAAAAAGTGCGTATCACTATAGCTCCCAATAACAAAAAGAAATTAAAAAATAAAATTAAAAATTAAAGGGTGACCCCATGGGTGACGTAATTTCACCTTAATGTCCTATCTTTTGAACCGTTATAGACAAACACTTGAAGGTTGCACAGAATGTTCGTTACTATGTCTGTTATAATAAGTATAAATATTTAAAATTAGAAATTAAAGGGTGTCCCATTAGTTGGTTTATTTTGATATATATATGGCCAAACTTTGGAACCGTTATAGACAGACAGTTGAAATTTACAAAGAACTTGCATTGCTAAGTCCGCTAAAATTACAAGTGTAAAATATGAATTTGGAAATTAAAGGGTGTCCCAATAGTTAATGTAAAAGTGATATATATGGCCAAACTTTTCAACTGTTATAGATAGACAGTTGAAATTTACAAAGAACCTATATTGCTTAGTCCGTTATTACAACAAGTATAAAATTTGGATAAATTAAAGGGTGTCCCCATTATTGATGTAATTTGACCATTATGTCCCCATCTTTGGAACCGTAATAGACAAACAATTGAAAAATAGACAGAATATTCACTACTATGTCTGGTATAACAACAAGTATAAATATATAAAATTGGAAATTAAAGGGTGTCCCAATAGTTGATGTATATGGACACAAAGTTAAAATTTACAAAGAATCTGTATGACAAAGTTCTCTTTAACAAGTATTTATATTAAAATTTGAATTTAAAGGGTGTCCCAATAGGTGACGTCATTTGATATATATGACCCTATCTTTTAAATAGTTATTGACAAACACTTAAAAAATAGACAGAATGTCCATTACTATGTGTGTTAAAATAAGTATTTTAAATAATAAATTACAGGGTGTCGCAATAGTTTATGTAATTTAATGTATGTGACCAAACTTTTAAACCGTTACAGACAGACGGTTGAAATTTACAATGAACCTGTATTGCTACCACCGCTATAACAAGTATAAAATTTGAACTCGGAAATTACAGGGTGTCGCAATAGTTAGTGTTGTTTTATGTATATAGCCAAACTTTTGATCCGCTGTACACAGACAGTCGTTTTGCATTGGTTTGACGTGACCTGGGGTCTTGTGCCCTTATATACTCCGGAAGTACTGCTCCCCCGGTAAAAATCTAGTGATATTTGTTTTAGATTATTGAATTCAAAAATTAGTTTTTTTATCTGAATTGACAGTTTGACCGTCTTAAAGAAACATGATTTTAAGTTTGTCTGTTTTGAAGTCGTTTTTTTGCAAGAATTATTTAGATATCCCGTTGGTTTGCTTGTGGATTTTTTTGTATGTCTGTTTTGAAGTCGTTTTTTTTTGCAAGAATTATTTAGATATCCCGTTGGTTTGATTGTGGATTTTTTGGAATTTTTAATTGTTGTTGGTTTTGGTGGTTGTTTTTTCGTTATTTTGAGAAATTTTACATAAGTATGTATGTTGCTCAGAAAAACTAATTTCACAAATCATACCAACCCCTTCGTTCCTTGATGAACAAACTATACCCTTCCTCGTGGAAAGACTTCTTATCTTGCTACAAAATACTGCTGCATAAAATACCCACAGGCGCTTGGTGAATTAATGTATTCTGCACCTGCTTTACACCAGAACACTTTTTTGCCTGATGTTTGCTCTGTTAGATTTTTTGGATTTGTTAGTGCACGGAATGTCACTGATGTAATCCAATCCTAGCCTTTTCTAGGACTCTTCGAAGGACCAAAATGATGAGTCGATTTACCTCGGAGCTTTCCCAAATGAAACACTACTATTTTCTTTGATAACTCTCCGTGAGTTTATTACGCCTTGTTTCTTATAGGCAGCTCTCTTATGACTAACTTAAAAATATGTTGAATAAAACTGGACAGTAATGATAAAAATGATTTAAACTATAAAACTACAAATTAATCTCTCCTTGAGTAACTTATATATATATATAAAAATAGCTCAAATAGCAGAGAGGCAATAAACGGGTTGAACACGGTTCAACATGGGGATTTAATAAAAATAGGCATTATTAATGGGTTTATAAAGAGGCTGCATGCAAAATGACCCTATGAAAAATCGCCCAAGAGCGCAATTGAAAAATAGCCCAAGATATCTTCATACACAAATTTGGAATAATTCATTTTTATATTTTTGGGCGAAAATGTTTTAATGAATGAATACCCATTTTTGATAATAAGAGTAAAAAAAATTTTTAATAAAAAAGTAGAAGCTTTTTCTTTTTATTGGTATAGTTAATATTTTTAGCTATGTTATGTTTTTATAAATAAGTTACTAATATGAGTTGAAATATATAATTATTGTTATAAATGTGTATATTGTTAAACTTTAAGATTTAGCGCCGCAGGCAAAAAATTTTTATAAAATATAAAAAATCGCGAGATTTTTACAAAAAAATTTTTTGAGAATATTTTAACGATAAATTTTTTAGAAAATATTTTCAAAACAATTTTATATAATATAATTAAAAAAAAATTTCCATAAATTAAAAAAAAAAAAATGTTGATATCCTTATATTATGTTAAAGAACTTAAGTTGAAAATCCTAAAATTAAAAACAAAAAAAAAATAAGTGGTAAACTAATAAAAAATTGTGAACAGAAAAAAATATATCAGTCAAGTGCGAGTTAGACGCACACACGTAGGGTTCCGTACTATGTTCAGTACAACTTAAAAATTAAAGTTTTTAATTTTTTTATGTCTTATGGGGCACCCTTTAATTTTAAAATTACAGTCATATTCGTGAAAATTTCATCATTATTGGAACACACTTTAAATTTTAGTAATTGTTGTTATAGGAATTTTTATTATAGCGCCAGAAGTAACACACCTACTGAAAATATTTCAAGAGTCTAGCTATTACGGTTTATAAAATAGGGCTATTTACGTGAACATCATGTCACTGACGGAACACCCTTTAATTTTATTATTTGTTATAGCGGCCATAGCAATTCCCTTTCTATAAATATGCATATCCAGAGTCTACCTATTACGATTAAAAAAATAAGTCATTACACGTGAAAAACATGTCACTGTCGGAACACCCTTTAAATTTTAGTAATTGCCATATCGGCCATAGCAACACATCTTCTATGCAAAACTTCAAGAGTCTACCAATTACGGTTCAAAAAATAAGTCGTAATACATGCAGATCAAGTCACTGTCGAAACACCCTTTAATTATTATTATTTGTTATAGTGGCCATAGTAATACACCTCCTGTAAAAATTTCAAGATTCTACCTATTACCGCTCAAAACTTAGGCCATATGTATGTAAATCACGTCACTATCGGAACACTCTTTAATATTTAGGGTTCATTTCGTATACTTTTTTATAAAGTGAACATAGTTTTAATTACTGTCTGCAAATTTTAAGTGGTTGTCTCCTACAGTTTGAGAAATAATCACATATGCGTGAATAACACGTCTCTGTCGGAACACACTATAAGTTTTAGTATTTTTTGCTATAGCTGCAACAGTTATACATCTTCTGTGAAAATTGCATAACTCTACCTATTACGGGTTAAAACTTAGGCCTTATACATCAAATCTTGCCACCATCAGAACAACCTTTAATTTTTTATATTTGTTTATATAGCGAACAAAGTTTTAATTACTGTTTGTAAATCTTTAGTCTATGCCTCTTACAGTCCAATAAATAAACACATGTTCGTAAATAACACCTCTCTATCTGAACACCCTATACGTTTTAGTATTTTTTGCTATAGCGGCAATAGTTATACATCTACCTATTATGGTTCAAAACTTAGGTCTTATACATGTAAATCATGCCACTATCTTAACACCCTTTAATTTTGAAGTTAATTTTTTAGACTTGTTTTTAGCGAACTAAGTTTTAATTACTGCTTGCATATTTTTAGTGTATTCTTCTTACAGTTCAAGAAATAAACACATATTCATGAATAACACGTTTCAATCGGAATACCCTATAGGTTTTAGTATTTGTTGCTATAGCGGCAACAGCTATACATCATCTGTAAAAATTCAAGAGTTCAAGAGTCTACCTATTACGGTTCCAGAGATAAAAGGCGCTGACAGACGGACAGAGATTGTAGCGGAAACAATAGGGTTACGTTTTTACCATTTGGGTACGGAACATTAAAAATGGTTTTTGGTATTCAAACAAATAATTTGAATAATCCAAACATTATTTGTTTTTAAATTCAAACAATAATTTTGGAAATTAATTTATTTATATCGATGATTTTTTAAACAAATAATTGTAAAATATAGTAAAAAAATTGTGGAAATTTCCAATAAAAAATTTAGCTGAATCACATAAAAAACTTTATCCACAAATAATTTTCAAAGAAAATCTAACATACGTATTTTTTTGTTTATTTTAACTGCATGTTTTTAAAAGCGTAGTTCATGTCACATCAACCAAAAAAATGTTTTCAAATGTACCACCCCCGATTTTATTGAAACTTTTTTATTTATATTCGTTGCCTCCCTGTATCCAAATATGATTTACAGTTTTTTAGCTATTCAGTTATCAAAATAGGAAAACATATGTTTGTTTTGCATGCGGGCTCGAGGATAAAATTTGCACATATATTTTAATTCCAGTTCTATAAGCCCAAGGAAGTTGAGTAATAGCTTATTTTAAAGGAGATTTTATACACTTTAATTTGATATCAATTATGAGAAAAACAAATTTTTTTCTTATATTTAAACATAACATAACTTGTGACCCCACCATAGTTCCACTCTAAAATTTGTTTTATGTACTCACTAAGCTACATTAAAAAACATGTGTAAATTCTGGAAAAATTAAAGAATACTATCTTAAAAATTTTAATAAAACTTTTTTTAAATACAAGAAAAAGCGTATGAAATTCCCTTTAAAAAGAGCTATTACTCAAATTCCTAGGGCTTATAGAACTGGAATTAGAATATATTACATCCTGCATCGTTACTTACTCAATATATTTGCCATTTTACCCCTCTCTAAGAGGAATATGGAACATTAATACTCATTTGCCAAAATTTTTGATTGATTTTTCAATTCTTTTATTTTTTCATATAGATTATTTTTTCCTGCAATTTCCACTCTGCATTTTTCTTTTATTTCCTATCAAAGAAATTCTTAAAATATTTGCCACTTGTTACCAAATTAAAAATCAATATTTGATTATGCTTGAAGTCGAATTAAAAACAAATATTTGCAACACATTTGATTTAACTACTACAATTTTTTTGTTGTCATTACTAACATATGTAACTTCCTTCGCTCTAAATCTTTTGTATTTTTTTTTATTCTTACTTCTTTTCAAAATGACTTTAAAATTATCCCATTAAATGGTAAAAGAAAATCAATTTAGATCGAAAAACATCCAATATTAAGTTGAGTAAAATACCGTAACAAGTTGGTTTACAAAATATTCTTCTTGATTTGCTTTTATGTGAGCAAAACAAAATGAATTTATTTA
The DNA here is from genome assembly GCA_949628195.1 of Phasia obesa. NCBI lineage: Eukaryota > Metazoa > Arthropoda > Insecta > Diptera > Tachinidae > Phasia > Phasia obesa. The sequence continues at coordinate 60,039,868 of OX451218.1, read as the reverse complement.
AACACTTGTACACTTATGTATGTATGCTTAATGCATATACTAAACATATACATACAAAGAAAAATATATTTGTAAGTCCTTCACACTTTTTCTTTTAGATATAGTGAAGCTGCAAACACAAATGAATACCAATGGTGTAGTGAATGCCAAGAGTAAATCATATTCGGTTAGCCGAACTTTGCTGTTAGCGTTCAGCATAACTTAAAATGTGTTAAATTTGTATGGCAATAAAAAATTATCAAACAAAGCCAATGCACAGTGCGGGAAATATTTCAGTAGATATTGCCCGACGTCAGAACTAAGCTCAGGATACTGCTTTCCTCTGCTCATATCAAATTTTGGATTAACCTGGCTAGATCTTTACAAATGGCTGAATTATTTGCAACATATTTTGATTCTGCCCCACAGTGCAATGTATAATATTTACCAGTGGTGGGTAACTAAAAATTTACTCTGCCTTTAAGACCTTAAACTTTATGAAATAGTTTGTATGCGTTACTAGTTTTTTAATAAACACTTAAAGAAAAATGTATTTAAACACTTATCTCATTCAGGTGTTATAAAAACAAGACATAAGAATGTTACAAAGAAGAATGTTACACACAAAACTGTCTTAAATGTGGCTTGAAAATGATGTCTTCGCATCGAAAGTGCTCCTCAACATTACCAAACCAATAGCCAGTGACGACAAACTTTACCGAAAGGTATTACAAACGTATTTCATTTTCTGGCGGAACAAATCCAATTAAAGTTAGCAACAGTGGTAACACTGCCGATGAAATTATTTTGGCAGTGTAAGCAATTTTTATATTTACTAAGCTTTCGCACGCGCATCCGTTCCCATTGTAAACTGCTGCATTGCAATTATTTTATGGGAAACTAATTTTGCTGGATCAGCGTCTGCATACTCGCACATGTTAATGCAACGTGATCAACCAATCGAACAGCCAACAGGTATGCAGAATTGAAGTCAGTCTTAGCTACGGAGAAGAACGGATAAGTTGTGCGTATTAACTATTTAATCTAAATTGTAAATCCTTTTGATAAATTAAAATACCTTAAATAAAGTAATTAAATTATAATATTAAAAATTAAATAGTGTTAAATTAATTTGTCGGCGCAGTTGGAGCGCCTTAATTAATTTTTTTAATATTCATCCACCTAGGATCCTTAACTGGCGCCCGAGGGACCCTGCATAAAAGTGTAGTGTCCTTGTAAAATAATAAAATTTATAATAAATATTTCTGCGATCTCTACGGAGCCCTCCAGAAATAAAAATAATTTATTCTGCAATATCTACGGATCCCTCCAGAAATAATAAAATAAAAAATTATATAAATTAATAATTATAGTTCCTCCTTTGCCAACCTGGTATTCCTGGTGATCACGAAAATATTATCACAGAAGGTTACCAGAGCAAAAGTAAAGTACCTTAGTTGGTTTCCACGATCATAAAAGTGGACTTCCAAAAAGGCACATTACGGAGCTTCCGCGTGGAAAAAAGGACTCTAGGTGGATCGCGTCGCGGTTGGTAGCTAAGGCTCTTTATTGAATAAGAAATAAAAAAATATATCAAAAAATAAAATTTATAAATAATTTTTTTTTTAAACCTCAATAGAGGAATTAAATTTTAACCAATAAAAATATAAAAATTATAAATAAGGAAGTTACAAAAAACAAAATAAAATTGGAAAAAATAAATTCTTATATAAAAATTAATAAAGAAAAAAAGTATAATAAAAAGTTAAATAAAAGTTAGAAATAAAAGAGGAAAAAATTATCCTTATATCAAAAAAAAAGATAATAAAAAGAAAGAGCTCGATAAAAAAAAGGAGCAAAAGAAAATTTTCTAAAAATCTGAAAGTGTAAGAAATAGAAGTGAAGTGCAGTGTAGTGAAACTGGATAAGTCATTTTGATTCTCAGGTGAGTCGGAAAAGGATATTTTCACCACTTATGTAAAAAAATTATGGACGAAATGCAAGGGACGCTTACCACCCTAACGGGTGCACTAAACAGTGTATTTCAAGAACTGAAGGTAATGGACAGTAGGCTTAAATCAATTGAGCAAAATAGGGAAATAGTTGAGATTAAGAGAAGGCTTGATTCATTGCGCCCGTTGCTAGGTAATGAGGGGCTCGATCAGTTAGAACCCAGTCCTGTTTTACAGGCTCCAAGGAATGAAGAGGAATTACATTCGATATGTAGGCTTCCGGATAGTGTTAAGGAATTTAGAATATCCTGTATCCTGGGTCCATGCAGTAGAGATGGTTCTAAAGGATTTTGAAATAGTAAGGCACAAGCCTATTTATAGATCCATCCTGCAGAGCATACGCAAGAAAATAGTTGGCGAAGCTGATGCAGCACTGGTTTCATACAATATTTTTGATAATGACTGGAAGGAAGTAAAAAATGTTTTATCTCTCCACTATGCTGATAAGAGGGACGTGCAGACCCTCGAACATCAGTTAAACCAATTATCACAGGGCTCGTCAATGGTAGACGAATTCTATGCGACAGTAAACCATCAGTTGTCGCTTATTATCAATAAATTAAAAACAGAGACCTATAGCGAAGACACCATTAACGCATTGGTAGCTACGCATAGAAATAGAGCATTAGACATATTTATCCGTGGACTCAACCCAGACCTATCTAGGATGGTAATTATACAACGACCAAGAACCTTACCAGAGGCATATTCGGCTTGTTTAGAACTGCAAAATCTTACGATGAGGAACAACATATTACATTCGAAGGCACAACCACGCGTGAACAATCCTCCAGCTATAGTGTCTGCCATCAAAACACCACCGAGACCCCCAAGAGGGTCTACTATTCAAATAATGCTAGACTATAAAACTATTCAAATAATGCTAGATATAACTATCACCGCTATGGACAAACTAATTCCAACAACCGATCTGCACCGCATTCGAGGTTTCAGCAAATTAAGCCTGAGCCGATGGAAATGGATCATTCAATGCAAACGCGAAAGATTAACTATATGAACCGTCCCAATAACGGGGAAAAAAGAAGAGGAAGTGAAATGTTTAGGAATGATAAGCAACCACGTATTTACCATTTGAACACAGAAGTTGAAGGTGAAGAACTCAATCCTCAGGAAGAAATAACAATTACCGATTTCGATTCTGCAGCAAAGGAGCAAAATTTTATGGAGGAGGGGCATCCACCCTACCTTACATAGAATACACTACACGTAGAAACACCAAATTTGAGTTTTTGATCGATACCGGCTCGAACAAAAATTTTTGTAGTTTAGAGTTATCTGCCGGAAGTACACCCCTATCAAATCCAATCATTGTTAAAACCGCAGGAGGAACAATTGAAATAACTAGGAAAATAGTAGGAAAATTGTTTGCGAAGTATGGAATTTTTGATACAATTATGTTTTATTTGTTACCTGGTCTTAGTACCTTAGTATCAAACAGCCTAAATTATGTTTTGAGTGAATCCATGCCGGTCGAAACTAGGAATGAAATTAATGAATTAATTGGCAGATATCACTCACTATTTGGGCCGCTAGATAGTAACCAAGCCATCGCAACAAACGTTCGTCGTTCCCACGACAATTGGATCTTCGCTCCGGAACGACCCGAGTATCACTCGGCCAAAGATTGCCAACTCAGCAACAGCTGTACCAACCGAAAGTTTTTTCCTCAGGTGAGCAAAATATGCCAGCTATTTTGCTCAAGTTACTATTAATTATAGCTGGCGTTGAGCAAAACCCAGGTCCACAGATCTGGTTTTGTTCAGTGTGTCACAACAAAATAACCCGCAACATAACATCGGTCAAATGCTCAGTTTGTAAAAACTGGTGTCACTTGAAAAGGTGCTCAGGTCTCACCAGCCACCGCGATTGGTCCCCAAGCTTTGTGGCGAGTTGTTGTAGCAATCAACCAACTAACTCCAGCACTGCTCCTCCCACTGCTCCTCAGCAGAACCCCGTCTCATCTCCACCTGTGAGACACAGTAGAACACATTGTTCTATTTGTAACACAATAATTAGGAGGAATATTACATCAGTTCAGTGCAATGGTTGTAAAAGATGGTGTCATATGAGGCGCTGTACAGATTTACGCTTTCATAGCGATTGGAGTGCTAGTTTCCTAGCCTCTTGCTGTGCAAATGCCACTCCTACGGCCAGCATTACCCTTAACTCAACGGCGCAATCAACACCCAGAACGCCAAATGTACAGAACACTTCTCAATTACAACAACCTGTATTAACACCTACAACTCCACCTCAGGTGAATACACCGCCAAGACACCCCACTCAGCGGCAAGTGCAAAATACTGGTCCCGGCAGATATTTTCAAATCATGCAATTGAATTGTAATGGTTTGAGACACAAAATTGTGGAGATCACAAAATATATGCACGACAACAACATACCTATTGCCGCCATACAAGAAACAAAGCTGACCAATGATTGTTCACTCTCGGCCTCAGGGAATTACAATATTGTCAGAAGAGATAGAGCACATGGTGGGGGACTTGCGTTCATTATAGAACGAAATGTCAGTTATAAATTGACAGCCCCACCAACCCTCCCCATACCTGACCCCTTCCTAGAGGTTATGAGCATCTCAGTAGATACTGAAAATACTGAAATTGAAATCATCAATGTTTATATCCCGCCCGTCAACAGCATAGGAGCTAATTATCACCCAAGCATATCCCATATCTTGCAGGGTGATAATAGAATAATACTTGGTGATTTTAATGCTCATCATGAGAGTTGGTATTCCCAATTACCTGAAGATCCCCGCGGTGGACTCATTGCACAAACTGCAATAAAAATCTCGCAGCTATAGGATTCGATGACATTCAATATACAGATGCAAAGAAATCCGCTAAACTATTCTGCCGACAATTTGTCGATCATCCCACCTCGCAGAATCGGTCCAAAAGAGCTGTAATTCGGAGAAACAAGAATCTTGAACGGGATTCTGAGCCACACTCGATGAAGTGAAATATATAATCTCCAAAGCGAAACCCTATAAAGCTCTTGGTCCTGACGGTATCTCTATGTTAATGTTAAAGAAACTTGGCACAGTATCGCTGGAATATCTAGTACGCCTTCTAGAACTCTCGATTCAACAACTGGTGATTCCAGATATATGGAAGGTTGCTCGGATAATTCCCCTCCTAAAACCTGAAAAACCCGCTACAAAAGGAGAATCATACCGCCCTATTTCCCTTTTATCACCCGTAGCAAAGGTTTTAGAAGCTTTAATATTGCCAACCCTGAAGGAGCATTTCTCGCTTGCCTCTCACCAACACGGCTTCAGGGAATCCTATAGTACCACGACAGCTTTGAATTTGATAGCTAACCAGATCGCAAATGGCCTCAATCAGCAGAGACCGTGTGAACGCACAATTGTGGCAGCCTTAGACTTATCTAAGGCTTTTGACACGGTTGACCACTCTTTGCTGATTAATGACATCTCGAACTCTACACTTCCCAATGATGTCAAACGCTGGGTTGCCAACTATTTAAGAGGCAGACAAGCGTTTGTTGAGTTCAGAGGCCAGAAGTCTAAGTATCGCAAGATTAAAATGGGTGTGCCACAAGGAGGAGTACTGTCACCTATACTCTTCAACTTATATCTTGCACAACTTCCTGCCCCACCACAAGATATCAAGATGGTGTCTTATGCAGATGATTGCACCATCTATTCATCTGGTATTAACATCCAAGACATAAGTGCTAAAATTACTCAATATTTGGCCACCATCTCACAATTTATTCAGGAACGTAGACTTCAGCTATCACCCTCAAAGTCTTCAGTGTCTCTTTTCACTTCCTGGACTAAAGAAGTAAGGATGGAATTAGATATCTCTATCGAAGGCCGACGTATCCCTACGGTGCAAAACCCAAAAATTTTAGGCGTGGTCTTCGACAGCCTCCTTCACTTCGCTTCACACTTACATCAACCAGAAAGTGAAATCTCGGAACAAAGTCCTAAAAGCTCTTTCAGGCACCTCTTGGGGAATGACTAAAGAGACCATAATAACAACTTTCAAGGCAATTGGTCGCTCTCTCTTTAGTTATGCTGCCCCTATTTGGACCTCGTTCCTCAGTGATACTAAATGGCGAATTTTACAAACTGCACAAAATAATGCACTTAGAATCGCTACCGGATGTGTCAGAATGACAAATATAGATCATCAGACCAGGAAACTGCCGGTCAGGCAGCACAATGAGCTACTGACAAAGCAATACCTGGTGGCTTGTCACCTAACCACCCACCCTAACCATGAAGTGGTCATTCAAGATCCGTCTCCCCGTCACATCCGGCAGGACTTTCGTCTATATCGCAATGGCATTCGAGATATTATTCCATCTCTTATAGATCGAGTGGCCATTGCAGACGCCCAAAAGCTGTTACATCAACAGGCGGTTTTAGGAGCTATGAATGGCTATAGATGTAATAGGGTCCTTAATGAACACCCCCCAGCGATTGCAGAAAATGAAAGGCTTCTTCCCAGGCAAACTAGAACCACCTTAGCACAATTAAGGGCCGGATGGTGCAGTATTCTTAACTGCTACCGCGAGCGTATAGTTCCCGGAACTTTAAATCGTTGCCCAGCCTGTCTTCAAAGCCCCCATGACACGGTGTATCTATTTCAATGTCCCAATAGGCCTACGGATCTGCGCCCCATAGACCTATGGTTAAGACCGATTGAAGTTGCGCAATTTCTCCAGCTCCAAGTTTTACCCACGTGACACTTTTACAATAATTAATTTATACACCTTATATCTTTTCAGGAAAGAACTTCCGACAACAGCAGAGCTGTTACAACAACAACAAACGTTCGAGCAGAAATAAGAACAACGACGTCAGATCCTATTTACTCAAAAAGTTATCCATACCCCGCTGCAATGAGAGAGGAGGTAGATAGGCAAATTGCGGAATTGTTATCCGAAAGAATAATACGTCCTTCAAAAAGACCATATAATTCTCCAATCTGGATTGTTTCAAAAAAGCCAAAACCCAACGGTGAGAAACAATACAGATTGGTGGTTGATTACAAAAGATTGAACGCTGTTACTATTCCTGATACGCACCCAATCCCAGATATTAATGCAACACTTGCTAGCTTGGGTAATGCCAAATACTTTACTACGATCGATCTAACCTCAGGCTTTCATCAAATCCCTATGAAGGTTTCGGACATTCCCAAGACTGCGTTCTCAACAATGAATGGAAAATTCGAATTTCTTCGCCTGCCGTTTGGATTGAAAAATGCACCAGCAATTTTCCAAAGAATGATTGACGATGTTTTAAAGAAATATATAGGAAAAATGTGTTATGTCTACATTGACGACATAATCGTGTTCGGAAAAAGTGAAAAAGAACTCATTGAGAACGTAGATACAATTTTCAAAAAATTAGAAAACGCAAATTTGAAGGTTAACATCGAAAAAACACATTTTATGCAAACCGAGGTAGAATTTTTGGGATACATAGTGAGTGCAGATGGTATTAAACCAGATCCTAAGAAAGTTACCGCAATCGAAAATTTGGTTCCACCTTGCAATCTTAAGGAGCTCAAAGGGTTCTTAGGAATGACATCATATTATAGGCGCTTTATAAAGGACTACGCAAAAGTAGCAAAGCCGTTAACAAATTTGACAAGAGGGGAGAATGCCCAGGTTAAAGCCAACCAATCAAAAAAGGTTCCAATAGATCTAAAAGACGATGCATTACTGGCTTTTAATAAACTAAAGACCCTATTGACGATAGCCGAAGTCCTTGCCTTCCCAAATTTTGATAAGCCTTTCAACCTTACAACAGATGCATCTAACTACGCCATTGGCGCTGTTCTTTCCCAAGGCGAGATTGGTAAAGATAAACCAATAGCCTATATATCCCGATCTTTAAATGAAACTAAAGAAGGCTACGCAACTAATGCTAGCTATTGTCTCGGCGCTAGACAAATTACGGAATTACCTTTATGGAACGAAAAAGATCAAAATATACACCGATTATCAGCCTCTTACCTACGCGTTAGGTAATCGGAACTTCAATGCCAAACTGAAGAGATGGAAAGCTCGTATAGAGGAATACAATCACGAGTTGATCTACAAACCTGGTAGATCAAACGTAGTGGCTGATGCACTCTCTAGACTAAAAACAAGCGTTAATCACATCAGTGACGTTTCCACAGAAACTGCTAGCGAAGGAGATTCTCAGGAAACAAGAACAGCGTCAGAGACTAGAGATGATGACGTTGAATCAACAGGTTCACCAATTCACAGCGCTATTCAAGATGCATCAGACTTAATTCCTCATGTAGAAGGCCCCATAAATGTCTTCAAAAACCAGATAATCATTAAAATAGGTCCTGAACTGCAGTCAAACGAAACACCCCATGATCATTTCTTACGTCACTACGTATCCTCACCCGAATGGAATACCGAAAACCTCTGGGATATTCTCAAGAGAACACTGAATCCCACTGTAATAAATGGTATCAAAATCCCAGAACCGTATTTGGAGATTTTACAAAACCTGTATTAGCAACATTTTTCAAAATATAAAATTAGAATTGCTCAAAAGGCAGTCAAAGACATAAGATCAGAAAACCTTCAGTTTGAGATAATTCAGAAAGAACACCAAAGAGCGCATAGGAATGCTAGAGAAAATAAAAACCAAATTTTAGACGAATACTATTTCCCACGAATGTATGCCCTCATTAGGAAATTTGTTGAACGTTGCGACATTTGTAATAGCAATAAGTATGATAGAAATCCAACAAAACCTTTATTGCAAGACACGCCTATACCAACCATGCCATGTGAAATATTACATATGGATATAATTTAGATACAAAATCAAAAATTCTTGTCCGTACTCGACAAGTTTTCAAAATTCGTTAAGTTGTTCCATATAAGCGATAGGTCTGTCTTAAATATTAGGGAAAAATTAGTAAAAATCTTGCATTACTTTACAGCCCCTTAGTCAAAGATTTCATCGAACGACTAGGGATAAAAATTTATCTGACATCATCACATCGAAGCGAGGTGAATGGACAAGTAGAACGTGTCCACTCAACCCTGATAGAAATTTACGTGTGCCTAAGGGCGGCGAATGAAGAACTCAGCGTTCAAGATTTAATGTATGTAACCGTGGATAGATATAATAATACTATACACTCCGTTACAGGAAAAAGACCTAGCGAAGTATTTTTTAATAGGGCAAAAGCATCCAACTTTAACAAACTGTTGGAGGCTCGGTCTAAAATTAACAAGGACCTTAGAGGACTAATTAAAAGAAATGCCAGAGAAAGAAATAAACGTATGAACAGGAAACGTACGTCTCCCAAAAAATTTAAGAAAGGCGATGCCATCTTTGTTAGGATAAAAAATTTAAAGGCAAAAAAGAAACCAGTTTTTAGGAAAGAAATCGTAGAAAAAGACAATAAAGTTAAAATACGGATAGTAAGTGGTAAAAGGATCCATAAGGCTCACATAAAAAATTTGAAGCAAAGTCAATAAGTAATTGAAACTTCTAGATTTCACTCAATTTTGATAATATAAAGATCAAAAGCAATCAATTAATAACAAAAATAGTAAAAAACGCTTTGCCAAAAATTGGTGAGTGCCTTTGGCAGCGTCTAACAAAATTTCAAAGAAAAAAATATCATAAAAATAAATTTTTTTAACAATATACAATAAAATATTTTTTTAATTATAAATTTTTTTTAATTCTTTTAGAAATAAGCATAATTACTTTTATTACGCCATAAAGTTATAATAGTCAAACAAAAGGGCCTTGCCGAATCTTACTAAGTACTAACTTTTACTGTAACAATAATCAAATTACTATTTTCAGAAAAATGATTATCAATTTAAGCACTCTTATTACGATTTCTGTAACCATTATTACCCTATACGCTGAACAAATTTACCGATATGACGTCCCCATTGTTACTGTGAGAGCTGGCAACGCATGGACTATCAATGGCAATTTTAAATTGGTTCACGTCATTAACCTGGACGAGTATTCAACAATTGCTGACAATATAACAACACTGGTCCAGGAACATATGCCACCTGGCAAAACGAAGGAAATAATTATTTATCATCTAACGCAAATACAAGATAGGCTCATCGAACTAGGAAGCATACAGGGCAGAACTCGAAGATCAATCGACTGGATCGGCTCTGCATGGAAGTGGGTGGCTGGCAATCCCGATGCCGCCGATTGGAACTCTATTTTAAAAAGTCAAAACGCGATAATTACTAACAATAATGAACAATACAATATTGAATACTACGTATGAGGTTGTTCAAAGAACAAACGAGCTCATTATCAAGATGAATGAAATTAGCAATGGAAAAGAAGCCGAGAGAATCGGGCAGGATACTATGAATCAAGTAATTGTTCTGAAGGATACCATTACCGAGGTAGTGAGGGCTTGCCAACTGGCTAAAGGAGGAATTATAAACACTAATTTATTAAATAGAGCCGAAGTAGAGGAGATTATTACAGAAATTGAAACACTACCCTACGCTAACGTTGTGGAAGCTATTGAATATGGGAATCCATCTATATATACAAATGGATCATTATTGCTATACGTTCTTTCTATCCCAAAGTTGAAAAAAGATTTCTACCACCGGCTCATCGCTAGAACAACTAATGGGTGATTTTTTTGAGGTTAGGATTTTCATGCATTAGTATTTGACAGATCACGTGAGATTTCAGACATGGTGCCAAAGAGAAAGATGCTCAGTATGCTTTGACATTTCATCATGAATAGACTTACTAACGAGCAACGCTTGCAAATCATTGAATTTTATTACCAAAATCAGTGTTCGGTTCGAAATGTGTTTCGCGCTTTACGTCCGATTTATGGTCTACATAATCGACCAAGTGAGCAAACAATTAATGCGATTGTGACCAAGTTTCGCACTCAGTTTACTTTATTGGACATTAAACCAACCACACGAATGCGTACAGTGCGTACAGAAGAGAATATTGCGTCTGTTTCTGAGAGTGTTGCTGAAGACCGTGAAATGTCGATTCGTCGCCGTTCGCAGCAATTGGGTTTGTGTTATTCGACCACATGGAAGGTTTTACGCAAAGATCTTGGTGTAAAACCGTATAAAATACAGCTCGTGCAAGAACTGAAGCCGAACGATCTGCCACAACGTCGAATTTTCAGTGAATGGGCCCTAGGAAAGTTGGCAGAAAATCCGCTTTTTTATCGACAAATTTTGTTCAGCGATGAGGCTCATTTCTGGTTGAATGGCTACGTAAATAAGCAAAATTGCCGCATTTGGAGTGAAGAGCAACCAGAAGCCGTTCAAGAACTGCCCATGCATCCCGAAAAATGCACTGTTTGGTGTGGTTTGTACGCTGGTGGAATCATTGGACCGTATTTTTTCAAAGATGCTGTTGGACGCAACGTTACGGTGAATGGCGATCGCTATCGTTCGATGCTAACAAACTTTTTGTTGCCAAAAATGGAACAACTGAACTTGGTTGACATGTGGTTTCAACAAGATGGCGCTACATGCCACACAGCTCGCGATTCTATGGCCATTTTGAGGGAAAACTTCGGAGAACAATTCATCTCAAGAAATGGACCGGTAAGTTGGCCACCAAGATCATGCGATTTGACGCCTTTAGACTATTTTTTGTGGGGCTACGTCAAGTCTAAAGTCTACAGAAATAAGCCAGCAACTATTCCAGCTTTGGAAGACAACATTGCCGAAGAAATTCGGGCTATTCCGGCCGAAATGCTCGAAAAAGTTGCCCAAAATTGGACTTTCCGAATGGACCACCTAAGACGCAGCCCCGGTCAACATTTAAATGAAATTATCTTCAAAAAGTAAATGTCATGGACCAATCTAACGTTTCAAATAAAGAACCGATGAGATTTTGCGTTTTTTAAAAAAAAAAAGTTCTCAAGCTCTTAAAAAATCACTCGTTATAACAATGGGCAAACAAATTGAACTGCCATTCAACGAAATACTATTTAGCCAGAATGAAACATTTGGAGTAAAAAGTCCTTGTCTAACCATCAACAAGGTCACAGTTTGCCAACAATCATCTTTAACACAATTACCTGAAGAAACCTGTATACCACGCCTGTTCAAAGGTGGGAATGCAAATTGTCGCTACAAGATGACTAAGTCGCGTATAGTAGAAATGATAACAACAGATATTATTTTTCTAACAAATTTTGAAGGCGTCCTGACAACCCAGAGCCAATCACAAACCCTTAATGTCAGTTACCTGATACAGCTATACAATGAGAGCATACTGCTCAACAATGAAACATTTTCTAGTACATCAGTTTCGCGACTACAACCACTTCCCCCTGTCCTAACGAGCGTGGCTAATGAAAAACTGTTAGTGGACATCGATCAGGTACACAACATTAGCTTGCACAACGTGGACAAGCTTCATTATCTTGGTTCGAAATTAAACCTATCTCTTGGTACAAATATTGGTGTGGTTATCGTAATGGGTATTTGCATTGGGGTTTTGTGGCATAAAATAACTAGAAGAATCAACCTGCCAACAGTCGAAATTCCACAGTCCGTCGACCCTATATTCAACACCAAACATGCGATCTGCGGGACGCAGATATTTAAAGAGGGAGGAGTTAGCAACAGCGGTAACACTACCGATGAAATTATTTTGCCAGTGTAAGCAATTTTTATATTTACTAAACTTTCGCACGCGCATCCGTTCCCATTGTAAACTGCTGCATTGCAATTATTTTATGGGAAACTAATTTTGCTGGATCAGCGTCTGCATACTCGCACATGTTAATGCAACGTGATCAACCAATCGAACAGCCAACAGGTATGCAGAATTGAAGTCAGTCTTAGCTACGGAGAAGAACGGATAAGTTGTGCGTATTAACTATTTAATCTAAATTGTAAATCCTTTTGATAAATTAAAATACCTTAAATAAAGTAATTAAATTATAATATTAAAAATTAAATAGTGTTAAATTAATTTGTCGGCGCATAATATTCATCCACCTAGGATCCTTAACTTTAACTAAATGCCAAATCAAAATAAATATAAATAGGTATTTTTTAATAATATAAATACACACTCAGAGTGTCACATAAAAAGTTGCAGTCAGTTAAAATAATGTTTAATGATTTTGCATGTATCAAAAAGCACTACTGAGTTCATTGCCTTAGAAAACCAGTACGAGACGTTCAGTAAATTCCACATTATATGCACAGAGCCAAAAATGCCTAATAGAATCAAAAAGATTTTCTCTATGAAATGTTTTTAGGTTAAGGGGTATTCAAGCAGATGTTTTTCCGAAGAGATTCCCTATTATTATCACATACAGAAAAAACAGTTTCTAAATCTATACGCCATGGCGCCAGTTGATTAAAATTTGTATTTTTACTTTGTGGAATTACATTGTAATTAAAATATTTTAAACACCACTTACAGAGGTTTACAATAATTTTTAGAATTTTAGAATTTTTTTTATAAATTTTAGAATTTTATTTAAATAAATTAAATACATAAACCATAACTGAAGCATTATAAAAGTAAGAGTCTTTCAGTTGGTGTGGAATAGTTTCAATGCAAAACCGAGCATAATATTATCAGGACGCCTATGACGTGGCGGGCACAGCTAGTACCAAATAAAATAGAACACAATTTAAAAGATATCTCTATAGTTTTTTTTCAAGAAGGAAGTCTTGTTATTTTAATAATGAAAACCTTTTTGAAAAAACCAAGAAGAAAACTTCGGGCTTTTATTAGGTATTCTTCTTGATTTTTTCAAAATGGTGTTTTTCTTGATTTTATTATGCTGTCTTGTTTTTTTATGAAAACAAAAAAAAAAAAATTAACAAAAAATTTCCAATATAAAAAACTGAAAACAATTTGTAGTTTGCTTTTTTGTCATCTACTTTTAAATTATTTGCTAATCAATCATTAATTTCTTTATACATTTTCTTTTTGTGGTAGCGGATTATGGTATGGGAAACAGGAATTTCCGCCCGAGAATTCCCGGGAAAAGCTATAAGCAATTTCCCGGAAAATTTTTTGCTAATTTCCCGGGAAACGGAAAATTTAATTTTTAAAGAAAATTCAGTGGTTCTTAATTTTAAATAAGCATTTCTTTTGCTATCACACAAATATTTGATCGTTATTGTGCTGAAGAAAAAACAAGCATTTTTAAAATTGTAATATTTTTAGGGCCAAATTCAAAAAAGATATTTTCAGTTGATAAAAGGTTTAATAAACAAATTTGTATGAAAATTTCTTTTATAAACCAAAAATATTTATATGTATAATGCCCATAGAAACTTACAAATATGTTATAGACGTGCAAGACAAATTGTAGAAATTGGAAAAGAAAAATAAATAAACGAAGGGATTGTAAAACGTTTGCGATACTTAAGTATTTAGAAAGTGGTGAAATTTCCAATGTGCCAAAAAATGTCATAAAACTTTATTCAGCACAATTATTCAACAGATTATTCAAGCAAGCCACTGGAATCTGTAGAATCGTCCACCAGCAGTTGTGTTGTTAACGAAATGGAACCAAGTTGTAAAGAGAGTCTTTCGCAACAAAAGCAAGGAAAATAATGTCCAGTGATTTGTTAAACGCACTAATAAGGGGTGATCCATTTCGAGGTTCCCTACTTTTTGTATTGTTTTGAGAGTCAATACAGCGATTTCTTCAAATCACTAGGTCCCTGTTTCATAGCATCAGGCGACTACAACGCTAAACATACGTTTGGGGATCAAGATTAATTACTCCAAAAGGTCGTGTTTTGATTGACACAATTTCAAAAATGAGTCTAAACGTGATATCGAGTGGACAACCCACCTATTGGCCTGCTGATCAGCAAAAAATACCTGATGTTATTGATTTTGGCGTAACTAAAGATATTCCAAAAGAAATGATTAAAGTTGAAGCGTCACTTGAATTATCCTCGGATCATTCACGCACTATTGTCTATATATGGAACCAGCAAAATATCGTGTCACCAAGAACTTGCACAAGCATAAATTGGTTGAAATATAAAAAATATCTCAGTACTCATTGTTCGGAAAATATCCAGCTAAGAACTCTAGAAGACGTAGAGCAAAGTCTTACTGAATTTAACTAAAACCTTAAATTAGCTGCCCAACACGCAACACGACAACTAATAAGACAAAACAAAATCTATTCTGTTGACATCAAGAGGCTCTTGGCTGAGAAAAGAAAAATTCGCAGAGAGTGGCAATCGCAGAGATCGCCTCAACTTAAAAGCAGACTTAAAGAATGCACGAAATGGCTAAGAGATTTACTAGAATCCCGAAGAGCAGCATCCCTGAAAAACTATTTAAAAGACCTTGACCCAACTCCTCACTCAGATTATTCATTATGGCGTGCGTGTAGAAACCTTAAAAGGCCAGTAGTATATAAGCCTCCCTTGCGAACTTCGTCTGGAGGCTGGGCAAGGAATGACACGGAAAAAGGCAAATTATTTGTTGAACATTTGAAAAAGGTCTTTACTCCAAATGTATTGACTGATGCAGTTGATTTGCCAACTGCCGAAGCTAGTGCTGCAGTACCCTTAAGATTTTATTATAGTGACATTGAAAGGGTAATAACAGATGTAAACACGAAGAAAGCCCCTGGCTTGGATAAAACCAGTAACAAGATGTTATTTGAGTTGCCCCATATAGCTCGCAAAATTATTCTTTTTATTTTTAACGCCATTTTACGCCTTGAGTACTTTCCTTCAGGTTGGAAGGTTTCGTTAATAACTATGATTCCTAAACAAGGAAAAGACCACACAAAAGTTGAATCATACAGACCTATAAGTCCTTTATCAAATATGACAAAGATGTTTAAGAGGATGTTAATAAATAAGGTGAACCCCATTCTAAGCGACAAATGATGTATTCCGAACCATCAATTTGGCTTCAGAAAAAAACATAGTAAAATCGAACAAACTCACAGGTTAATTAACATAATTAAGAAGACCTTTGAACAAAAACAAATACAGCTCTGCGCTTTTTGTCGACGTTTCCCAAGCATTCTATAAGGTATGGCACGATGGCCTAAAATATAAGTTAAAACTGAATTTGCCCGCAAACTTATATAAGCTGTTAGAAAATTATTTAACTGATCGGAAGTTCATTGTTAAAGACGGCAATTTTTTAAGCTCATCTGAGCCAATTAAAGCCGGAGTTCCCCAGGGTAGTATATTGGGGCCGATTTTATACTTGTTGTATACTTCAGATATGCCAACTAGTGATCGGGTCCACACATCGACATTTGCTGACGACACAGCTTTTTTAAGCATTCACGAAAGTACCGAAGTAGCATCACGATATTTACAAGATCACTTATTAATTTTGGAAAATTGGTTGAAGAAATGAAAAATTAAGGTCAATGAACAAAAATGTACTCACATAACTTTTACACTGCGTAGGGCATCGTGGCCCCCTATTCCATAAATAACCAAATGATACCTCAGCTTTCAGACGTGAAATATCTCGGCATACATCTTGACCGGCGCCTTACTTGGAAACGCCACATAGAATCAAAGTTGGCACAAATGAAGTTAAAAGCAGTCCAACTAAACTGGCTTATCGGCAGAAATTCTACTCTCACATTAGATTGCAAATTTTTATTGTTCAAGTCAATTTTAAAACCAATTTGGTGCTATGGCATTCAATTATGGGGCACTGGCTCAGCTAACAATATAGAAAAAATCCAAAGGCGCCACAATAAGATTCTACGGATGATCACAGTTGCTCCCTGGTATATAAGACACTCGAACATCCACAAACATCTAAACGTGCCAACAGTTAAATTAATTAGCGAAACATGCAGTAACGTATTTGCAGAAGCTTGAAACACATCCAAATTCGCTGGCTCGCAACATGCTAAATGAACGTGGTTGCATTCGTCTAAGAAGGAGGGACATTTCTTCTCTCATCCGAACATTAGACAGAACAAATGACAGAAGCAACCGTGAAACATTCATCTTTTTTTGTCTAGCACTGGCTGGACATAACAAGAATATTTATTTTTATTTTAGGCTTAAGATATGAGTAATTATTGTTTGTTCAAAAATATATTTGAAGATTCAGTAAATAAAATATACAAAAAAAAAAAAAGATTGATCATCTTGTGATAGACGGAAGGCATTCATCCAGTATGTTGGACGTACGATCAATCCGAGGAGCAAATATAGATTCGGATCATTACCTTGTGGCCGCAAAAGTTCGCACCCGGTTAAATGTTGCGAGAAACGTACGATCTGACACAGCGCGGAAGCTGGACTTCGGGAAGCTGCAAACAAAACAGACGGCAATAGCATACTCCACTCAACTGATCCAATTGCTTCAAGAAAGCCCTCCTTGTGCCGATAATAATGCAGAGCAATGGCAAAGTATAGCCCACTCTATGGAAAAGGCCGCAAAATCCGTACTTGGGTATCAGAAGCCTCCCCCAAGAAACCTATGGTACGACCAAAAGTGTCGTAATGCTACTGAAGCGAAAAATGCCGCATACAGCAACACGTAATGCAAGGGAGAGGTATCAGGAGAAAGGGAGAGAGGAGATACGTATATTCCGCAGAAAAAAGAGAGAATTGGAAAGACGAGCGAATCGAGATGTACAGGAGTCAGAATGAGGTCCGAAAATTCTACCAGAGTGAAAAAACAAACTGATGGCTTTGGTACAAACATATCCTCCTGTAAAGATGAAGAAAGTAATCTGCTGACAGATACTGAAGGTGCGCTGAGGAAGTGGGGGGAACATTTCTCCACACTATTGGTATCAGATAGTAGCGGTGACGAAGATACCCAAGAACCAATACCGGATGATGGTATTGAATGTATACCACCTAGCCAAAATGAGGTCAAAGTAGCATTTCCTCGGCTGAATAATAATAAGGCAGCAGAAGCCGAACTATTAAAGAGGCGACACGAGGTGTACATGTCAGCTGGTTTGTTCAATTTGGTTAGAGGACCGCATACCCGATGATTGGAACCTCAGGATATTATGTCCCGTGCACAAAAAAGGAGACAAGACAGTATGCGCCAACTACAGTGGAAAAAGTCTCCTTCCCATCGCATACAAAATACTTTCCACCGTACTGTGTGAAAGATTAAAATCTAAAGTTGGCGACATAGTTGGGCCATATCAATATGGCACAGACCTGGCAAATCCACCACCGACCAGATATTCACCTTACGTCAAATACTGGAAAAGACTCAAGAAAAACAGATCGACACCTACCATCTATTTGTCGACTACAAGGCTGCTTTTGACAGCCCCATACGCTCAAAGGTGTTTCAAGCCATGTCTGAGTTTGGTATCCCCACAAAATTAATACGGCTGTGCCGGATGACCTTAACTGATACGCGATCTTCAGTTAAAATAGGAAAAAACCTCTCCGAGCCCTTTAGTACCAAACGATCATACAGACAAGGAGATAGTCTATCGTGTGACCTTTTTAATATCCTGCTAGAAATGGTTATATGGGATGCGAATGTGAATAGAGCTGGTACGCTATACACTAAACAACACATGCTACTCGCTTTCGCTAACGATATAGACATCATAGGTCGAACATTGCGAGCGGTAACTACCACCTTTCAAATAATCGAAAAAGAATCTGACAGAGTGGGTCTGGCAGTAAACGGCGATAAAACCAAGTTGATGGCATCAACGCACAAGACGTCCAGTAGACTCGGGCAGACAGTGGAAGTTGAAAACTACAACTTTGTGGTAGTCAGCGATTTTATCTACCACGGTACCGCCATTAACAAAACAAACAACATCAGTTTTTAGATAAATAGAAGAATAATACTGGCCAATAGATGCTACTTTGGACTAGGAAAGCAGTTTAAAAACAAGGCCACCTCTCGACAGACAAAAATCACTCTCTACAAGATACTGATACTACCCGTGCTATTATATGGTTCCGAAGCATGGGTACTTGCGAAAGCAGATGATGCTGTGCTTGGAGTGAAAAATTCTTCGTAAAATCTATGGACCAATCTGCGTTAGCCGAGAATATCGGTGTCGTATGAACCATGTACCATATGTATGCCGACATTGATATAGTCAAACGTATCAAATTACAACGATTGCGTTGGCTAGGTAATGTTGTGAGAATGGATGAAGATGCTCCGGTTAGAAAGTCATGTGAATGCGAACCTGGTGACGGTTCACGCAGAAGGGGAAGACCGAAACTTCGATGGAAAGATCAAGTTGAGGAAGACATCTCGAAACTTGGCGTCAGAAAGTGGAAAAGAAGCGCAGAAGATCGAGGCGCTTGGAAATCTATTTTACGTTCGGCATCAGGAACAACTGTTCTGTAATAGCCACCTAAATAAGTAAGTAACTTAATTTGACATACATATATGACGATATCTTTTGAAAAAGTATTGCTATATAGGTGGCTTATCTTAAGATAAGATTAAGAACTAAAGGCTGACCAATACTGGACGTGATTATGGCGCATGCTGTTTATCTTTTAGTTTTTTGTAAATAGTGCTTACAGATTACTCCATTTTAAATTATTAGTTTAGATTTTCTGCTTGCCTGTGTGTTTTAAAGTCAGTATTTTTTGCAAGAAATGTTGTATAATAATAAAACTAAATTATGCTTATACATATCGAGCAATTTTTATATTTTATAAATTAAACAAAAGTTTAATTCAGCATCCAAAATTTCATCAAAAATAATTTTAATGATGGAAATGAATGTGCTCCAGTGAAAAAAAGTTATCCTTAATATTTTAACTCCTTTTGTTGCTATTACAATAAAATACCATCCAATTTAAATTTACACGTAAAAATCCAGTCTGCGAATGCATTTTACGTTTACTGATAAATAGTAAATTATTTGATAGTACATGAATACCCTCTGAAACAATACTCTTATTTTATGTTTACTTTATTTATTTACATCTACTAAAGCTTTTATCGAAAGTCATTTTTCACTTAGTGAGAAACTTATTAAATATTAATCAAATACATTACACTGGGTTGGTTGTAGACAACATCACCGCAAAATCCAATCAATTCTGATGTCGTTTTTTTGTGATATACGAGATGTGTTAAAAATTTAAATTATTTTTATTTACTTAGTTTAGTCTAGTCCTACGTTTACATTTTTCGTTCAGTTCACTCAGCATATTAAGTTTTCTCAAGGTTTTTTTGGTTGTAACAGAAAATAAAATATTAAACTTAATTTTTGAACAACCCTCTTATAGATTTTTATATAAGATTACTTTATTTATTTTTTCGATCATACAAAGTTTTCCAATTATTATTTGCATAAAGACAAACTATAGTATATAGATTTAAATAGAAGAGAAAAGGAGAAGAACATAGGAAAATATACACAGACAAAAATCTTAGTAAAATCAATTAAATTTTTTTCAATAATTATTTTGCTTCATTTGAATTTTTTTAAATTTAACATAATTTTACAACAAAACAAAAATCTTATTTCCTTTAAATCAACTGGAAATTATGTTTATTTAAACGTGGTCATCATGCTGGTATAAAGTAAAGAAAACTCGTCTAGAGGCTCTGCTTTAGTGTTTTTAGAAACCGAAATATAATTGTTCTTCTTAGTTTGTAGCTTCCAGGACAATGTTTTTAAAGCTGAATAATAAGATATGCTTTGTTGTTAGAAATGGTTGAAAAAAATTAAAATATAATACTTGGTGTTATAGAGAATTTAGCAATACAGACTCTTTTTAAATTTGAACTGTCTGATTTTAACGTCTTAAAAGTTTGGCCATAAATATTAAATTACATGAACTATTGGGACAGCCTTTAATTTTGGACAGCTATCAAATTTTACAGTGTTTGTCTATAACGGCCAAATTAAATCAATATAGGGACACCAAAATTTGATATTTACTTGTTGTTATAACAGGCATGGCAATAGAATTGCTTTGGCAATTTCAACTGTCCGTCTCTAACGGTTTAAACTTCAATTTAGCAATTTCTTTGGGCAAATTTGCAATTTTTATACCCTTCACCACAGGTGGAAAAGGTATATATAAGTTTGTCATTCCGTGTGTAATTTCTACAATATTCATTTCCGACCCCATAAAGTATATATATTCTGGATCCTTATACATAGAGAAGTTGATTAAGCGATGTCCGTCTGTCCGTCTGTCCGTCCGTCCATCTGTCCGTGTTAGTGTGGTAATGTCATTTGCCAAGGCACCAGAAGAGATACAAAAAATTTAAGCACACCAATCTGTCAGGCATAGTTTCGAAAATTTTGGTATTGCAATTCAGCAACATCGGATCATTCCTTTGGAGGCTGCGGGCCAAAAACCACGCACACCTATATTTTTTTCACGTTTTTTCAGGTTTTTTTAAAATTATTTTCAGCTTTAATGATTCTGTTTTGCCTTTTTTTCTCAAATAAATATTAGACTGCGACAGGTAAATCGCAAGGAGTGCATACAGATCTCGGGGGATCAGTAACCCCCTACGAGGGGCGATTTTTGTTTGTTTTTAGATTGGTAGGGTTTTTCTGCTTTGATTTGTATTAGTGACCTTAATAGAAAGCAATACACATAGAGGTAGCCAATGGACCCACAGGGTACTCACTGATAAATAGGAGCAATTAAAAGGACCCCCCATGTGTCAATATGAGGAAATTTTTTTTTTGTAAGGATTTTTTTTTTGCTTTAGTCTGACCATTCTAACTCAATATAGATTGGAGAAAGGTCCAAAATTTAACAAAAAAATTTCAATCAAATTTTAAAAAAAAAATTTTTTTTTAAAAAATTTTAAAATTTTTTTTAAAAATATTTACAAAAAAATTTACAAAGCATTTTCAAAAAGATATTTTACAGAAAAATATTCGAAAAAAAATTTTTTAAAAAATTTTCCAAAAAATTTTCGAATAAAATTTCACAAACAATTTTTACACACAATTTTCGAAAAATTAAAACAAAAATTTCAATATTTCTTTGAAAATGAAAACCATGACTGTAACATAACATATATTTAATATTAAGAATATACATATGTATGTATGTATGTGTGTATATAGAGTAACATATTTTTATACCCTTCACCACAGGTGGAAAGGGTATATATAAGTTTGTCATTCCGTGTGTAATTTCTACAATATTCATTTCCGACCCCATAAAGTATATATATTCTGGATCCTTATACATAGAGAAGTTGATTAAGCGATGTCCGTCTGTCCGTCTGTCCGTGTTAGTGTGGTAATGTCATTTGCCAAGGCACCAAAAGAGATACAAAAAATTTAAGCACACCAATCTGTCAGGCATAGTTTCGAAAATTTTGGTATTGCTATTCAGCAACATCAGATCATTCCTTTGGAGGCTGCGGGCGAAAAACCACGCCCACCTATATTTTTTTCACGTTTTTTCAGGATTTTTTTAAATTTTTTTCAGCTTTAATGATTCTGTTTTGCCTTTTTTTCTCAAATAAATATTAGACTGCGACAGGTAAATCGCAAGGAGTGCATACAGATCTCGGGGGATCAGTAACCCCCTACGAGGGGCGATTTTTGTTTGTTTTTAGATTGGTAGGGTTTTTCTGCTTTGATTTGTATTAGTGACCTTAATAGAAAGCAATACACATAGAGGTAGCCAATGGACCCACAGGGTACCCACTGATATATAGGAGCAATTAAAATATGAGGAAATTTTTTTTGTAAGGATTTTTTTTTAGTCTGACCATTCTAACTCAATATAGTTTGGAGAAAGGTCCAAAATTTAACAAAAAAAATTTCAATCAAATTTAAAAAAAAAAATCACCGTGGTGAAGGGTATAGAAGATTCGGCACGGCCGAATATAGCACTTTTACTTGTTAATGTTCGTTTTGGCACTTATCCCTAAACAGGACAAGCATGTCAAATAATAGGTTGAAAGACTAATTTTGCCAAGATTATATTGTTCTCGTGACTTAGGTGTGAGTTGCTCCTAGTTAGGGGATATAGCATGCTTTTGGCCATGTTAAAATTTTCCATTTGTATCTTTGTGTGTAAATCAAATTATAGCTTTTTATCTAGATAAACAACTATATGTTTTACGTAGTTGCTCCATTGTACTGAAATGTCGTTAATCTTTAATTGATCTATGGGATAAAAGCAGGATTTTCTTCTTGTACTAAAAAAAACCGCTGGTTCTTACTTTCAATTATTTTAATTGGGTAATTCTGGTTGCAAAATATTAACAACATTCTGCCCACAATCATGCGAAGAAAACAGACAGGTGTCATCAGAATAAGCTGCGCATTTGACTTTATTAAACTGTGGCATAACAGAACAATATGGATTGTAAAGTAAAAGTCCTGAAACCGAGCCCTGGGGAACTCCTGCTGGTAATTCTACTATATCGGGATATGTTTCATTGAGGTTTACGAAAAAAGTTCTGTTTTAAAGAAATAATTTTATAATTTTTATAAGATACAAAGGAATGTCGTATTGAATAATTTTAAATATCAAGCCGTTATACCATACAGTATCGAAAGCTTTTTCAATGTCGAGTGCCACAAAGACTGCTGAGAGATTAAACCTTGTATTTATATGGTTACATAAACGTTTAGTTTGATGAACGGCGCTATAAAATAGAGTAAAACCAAACTGAAAAACCAAACTGTGTTATGGTATTTTACTCAATAAATAAAAAAATCTTGCTTTGGTGACTTTTTCTAAGATTTTACAAAAGCTACTTAATAAGCATATCGGACGATAGCTTTAAACTGAATTTGGTGGCTTGTTTGATTTAATTTGGGGACGATCTTAGCCATTTTCCAGGTTTTAGGAAAATATTGTATTTTCAAGCAAGAATTTGTAATAAAACATATCGCACTTGATCAACTAGAGGGTATTAACTCAAAACTTTTAAATTTTAACTTTTTGCAAGAAATAAACCAACAACATCAATATCCATCCATTGTAAAAATTTTAACGTATTCTGATTACTCTTTCATCTCGAAACCCGTGATAGTGTCTTGAGTACTTTTATATCGACAAAAGGTATTATTTTTATTTGGCAATAATTGCAAAAAGTTGTATTTGTAGTAATATCGAAGAGAAAAACGTTGATTCACAGTTTAAAGCATAATATTTTTTTTATCCATATTTTTTATCTTGGTGTTCCGTGATATATTTCTAAAATAAGATACTTCGGTACTAATTGTTTTAATTTATATTTCCATAGTTTTAAAATCAGACGTGTGCCGATACCTCATCTGCAGCCATCGATAATAATTACGAAAAGCAAAAAGTTGCTTAATATATAGAGTCAACTTGTTTCTTTCTTAGTCAATAACTATTTTGGGGCTTTCAATATATGTGGCATCGCATATACATTTTCTCAGATAATCCACACTAACATTGATAGGTTCTTTTCTCGTTACATTCTGAACTTTACAGTGTAAATGTATTATTGAGTCGTTCAATATTTGTCTATAACGATTCCAATTCGTTTTTAACCGACTTTTTTATGTATGTAACCGCAGAACTCAGCCATTTCTGAACCGATTTTAAATTTTTTTTCTTTATTTGAAAGGTTATGCTTTCAGTTTGGCCCCATTTTAAAAACAGATCATTATATTAAAAATTAAATGGTGTCCCCATACAACATACATGTTTTATACGTGTATTAAGAACCGTAAAGAGCACCAAATTAAAATTTTAAAAAATTGTTTGTCGCAGAAATTATTAAAAAAAATAAATTTAAAGTTTAAAGGGTGTCCCCATAGGTGACGTAATTTGACCTATATGGGCCTATCTTTTGAACCGTTATAGACAAAACCTTGAAAATTTGACAGAATGTCGATTACTATGACCGTTATAATAAAAATTTTAAATATTCAAAATTATAAATTAAAGGGTGCTCTAATAGTTCATTTAATTTTATTTTTATGGCCATACGTTTTAACAGTTTTACACAGACCATTGAAATTTACAAAGAACCTGTATTGCTAAGTCCGCTATAACAAAAAGTATAAAATTTGAAATTGGAAATAAAAGGGTGTCCCAATAGTTAATGTAATTCTATGTATGTGGGCAAACTTTTGAACTGTTATAGACAGACAGCTGAAATTTACAAGGAACCTGTATTGCAAAGTCCACTATAGCAAGTATACAATTTGAATTTCGAAATTAAAGGGTGTCCTCATAAATTATGTAATTTGATCTATATGGCCATATCTTTTAAACACAAATACTTGAAAATTAGGCAGAATGTCCACTACTTTCTCTGGTATAATAACAAGTATAAATATTTGGAATTATAATGTAAACTTTTGAACCCTTACAGACAGATAGTTGAAATTGAATTGGAGAAGACGGATGCTTGTGAAAATAGCTTAACTTTTGAACAGTAATAGGGAGAAGTTTCACATTCACATAGTTTTTAGTTTAGAATTGGTGCCCTTCTATCTGTTTTGAAATCGGTTTTTTTTTTGCAAGAATTATATTATAGTCAAAAGCTAACTCTGCAGTTCGGGTAGTCAACAATTAATTTAAAAGATACTGAAAGGTAATCTGACCTTAATGCATTTATTGTTTTGGAATGTGATAGACATTGTAGAATATTTGAAATGATTAAATCAATTATTGACGGTGTTTTGTTTGGAGTGTTCGGGATATAGGTTGGTGAACCAGGGTGCAGAATCGTGTATGGAAGTACAGAATTGGTTTGAGAAAGAATATTTCCCCAGACATTACGACTGCAGTTCCAGTTTCTGAGCTTACTATTCATATCACAACAAACTATAAATAACATTGTATTCAGTTATAAGAAGCCTTCCTTTTTAAAATTGGCTTTTGTTTCCGACTTTGCAACGTTTCCCGGAAAATACACTGCAAATAAATAAATTTTTTTACCATCAGCAGACTTTATGCAAATTTTCAATTAGTTTTGTTTATACATAAATTGATTTAAATTTACCAATGTTCTTTTTAACAAGAACTGCAACGAACATAACGAACATATACCCATTCGTGGTATATTTACAGTTTTTGATAACCAGGCTTCTGATAGAAAACCTAAATATACATATAATATTACCGTTTAGAAATTTCAAAAGTTCTAAATAATTATTTCTTATACTTCTATAATTTGAAAATAAAATATTTAACTATCTAGCATACATGGGACTAATTAATTAGATTGAGTAATTAATTGACATTTTCATTAGTATTGAATTCTAAATATTGCTAATGAATTTTTTTTTCATTACCATTGTTTTCATTAATGGTAATGCTTTTTAATGAAAAAGTTTCATTAGTAGTTATTTAAAAAATAAAATCATTACCATTAATCAATGATTAAATTATAAAAAAGCATTATCATTATTGGCCATATCTACAATCAACCTTTTTGTAATTATGTTTTTAATGAAGTTATACCACCATTCCCTGCTCTCCTATTATGTGTATTTTTTCAGATAAAAACAAACAAAAATCAGAAAAAAATATAAAAAATTTCTGAGAATTAAATTTGTATGACAAATTTTTAACCCGTTGGAAAATGTGTAGTACAGATTTTCAAAACTAGAG
Source organism: Phasia obesa (assembly GCA_949628195.1). Taxonomy (NCBI): domain Eukaryota; kingdom Metazoa; phylum Arthropoda; class Insecta; order Diptera; family Tachinidae; genus Phasia; species Phasia obesa. The sequence goes on along the minus strand of OX451218.1, from coordinate 60,013,307 downwards.
TGAATGCAATAGTAGTGCTGCAGGCATGAAATTGGTACTTTATTCGTAGTTATTAAAACCAAATGCAATCATAAATTTGTGTTTAATAAAAACAATGATTTTTTCATCAATTATAATTAGTAATTATACAATTACATTACATTTCTATTGCCATTGGTAAAAACAATTGTAATTAAAAATAAAACAGTAGCATTAAGTAATGCCAATGAAAATTCAATGCTAATGAAAGAATCCCAAGTATGCTATCTAGCAATATTATTATACATATATATTTTACTTCTGTATAAATATTTTGTTGCTAATTGTGTGATAGTATTGATTAATATTACTCTTAACATTATTTTTCATTTTGGAATTTGTCCATATAATAATTTTGATCTAACATTGTTTGTTTTTTAACCGACTTAAAAAAAGAAGGAGGTTGTCAATTAGTCTGAATGTAGCTTTTTTATGTATTTGCCCTCTGAGAACTTTAAGTCCTCAGCTTTTGTATTAGCCCGTCGCAGAGTAAGGTTTATTTTTTTATCTTAAAAAAAGACACACGAGAAGAAAAAAGACTGGTCAATCGCAGGTGATATTTACTGAGAGACTCCAAGTTTTATACGTTGCCTTAAGATAATTTTTTAAATGGATGCATTTAAACACGTATTTTATGCATTTTTATTTATGAAAGAATTTTTGAAAATTAAAAATAAGGTTAAGTGTTTCCTACTATTGTCGACCTAATTTTAACAAAAGTGTTTTAGAGTGAACACTCAACTATACCATACCTCATGGAAACCAATATTTTTATGAATATATTACATAAAGAATAAAATTTCAAAGTATATTTAAATCAAAAAATTATATGTATGCCACTATTTTTGTGGAGACTGTACAAGTCATACCATCTGTCAGAGATGAAGTTTCATATTTTTTTTCCTAAAATCTCCTGCTTAATACAGCTTATTTCCTTGCCGTCAAACCACGCCAGAAAAGTCTTGCACCATTATATAGACCGAAACCTCTCCTACAGTCTTATATAAATAAATAAATAAATATGTGCCAGGTTGAGGCCTTTATCAAAGAAAAACAGTAAAATGTACCGACTTTTCTCTTAATTTATTTTAATTTTTAACACCCAGTAACTCACAACTTAATGAACCAAACAAAAAACGGTAAAAGAATTTGTTTAGTGTGAAATGTCACCTTGATAACGATAATAAATTTGAAATTGTTTGATTGATACTTTACGAGATATCGACCACTACAGCCATGGAAGAAATAATGGGTCTCCTTTTCCCCAACCTTAAAAGGTTATTGCGCACAAAAAATGTAAGAAGGTTCTTTGAACCATATAATTTTTATTAAAATTCTAGCAACAACCAAAAAAAAAACATTAATATAAACTTAACATGTTAAAATCAAAATTAATAATATATACAATTTTTGGGAATTTAAATATTAATTACTTAATATTATGCTAATTACCCATAACGTTTTATAATAAAAATGGGGGAAAAGAGCTAGTTCCTATACGTATTTCACTGGTTGCTCAGGCCAGGTTATCAGGAAACCTTTTTACAGAAGCCAAAAATACTCTATAAGTAATAAAATTCTAAAAAAACACAATGAGAAGTGTTAATGGAATAATATTACAGAATATGAAAGCTTCAAAACACCAACAAGCAAACCACGTTTTTATTTATCCTTACTGACCTTCTACAATCTGATGATCTGTCCTGAGCAACCAGTGAAATACGTATGTATAGGAACTAGCTCTTTTCCCCCAACAAATAAATTTAATTTTTATTATAAAACATTATGGGTAATTAGCATAATATATAATAATCAAAATTAATAATGTTTCTTTTCATAAATATTTTGGTTTCGCCCTCAGTAAAATACTTTTCTGATCTATATACATATACATATATATACCCCAGTCAAATAATTATATGTGCAATGCTTCAACTTTAATTTAAATTACAAGAAACAATGGAAATTAGGAAAATATATTTTATTTAAAATTTATAGTTTAAAGAATTAAAATGAAAATTAAAATTATATTAAACTATTTTTTAACGCGGAAAAAATTAAAGCTTTAAATCTTCATATAAAGTATTTTTATGTCCAAAAATATTATTTAATAGATAAAAATATTATTGCAGTTACAAAATAAAAATTGTATGTGTTTATAAGCGGTTGTATTACCCTTGTGTATCCTGACCAATTTGACACGACGAGGTATTGACTCCACCAGTTTTATCACGACAGGCAGATCAATATTGACTCAATCAACCAATAAAGTTTTTTATTTGTCCCCAGCAGTCATATACCTTGGATGATACAGATATTTTTTTGTATTCACCATAGATCCTCGATGGAAGTGAGGTCTGGGCTTAATGCAGATCACTCGAGCAAATCTATTTGTCGAAAGTTAAAAAATGACTTTATCTTCTTCACCACGTGGGTGCATTATCTTGCTGGAAGGTCCATTTATCGCCTTTTAAATCACTAGCAAAATCAAAGTGTTCGCTTTGTAACAAATCTATGTAGATTTCTTCATTCAATTTTGCTAGCACAAAGCCTATTTTGGTTTTTCCACCTAATAAAAAATACCGCTCATAACATGAGTGATCCTGCACCATGAATTTGTTTGTGGCATGTTTCCGGTGGGCATCCTACGTCAATTTTTGTGGTCATTTGGTCCGTCTAAATTAAACTTTTTTTGTCACCGAATATCACAGATTCAAATTTATTTTCCCAAAATTTATACTTTTCATAAAATACCTTATCCGCATTTTAATGACGTTGTTTTAGACAAGGTTTAGGCACTCAATACTCATATTTTGGGCCTAAATATTGTCTAGTTATTTGATGAACACTTTGTTTAGTCAATCTAGACCAAGTTTAAAAGTGGAACTTGGTCTAGATTCTTACAATTTATGTGGATTTTAGTTGCTAACTGCTGTATGCGCCGTTTGCTCCTGTCATCAATAATGCATATCTGGCCGCTACGTTTATTAATAACGTAGTCATCTGGATTTTTCAAGAAATTTGTTTTCGTGTTACGATTTCTCCTTACAGGAAACAGCAATTTGGCCAACTTTCATGCCGGATTGACTCATTCCCTTGATTAATCCACGTTCTTCAACTCTTAATTGAGTTTCACGTGGCACTTTCCTAAAAATTCCAAAAATTTGATTTGTTTTATCTTATACATCAGCTTATCCACTTATTACCTTATGAATCGTTTTCTCCGGTTTTTGTGCTGATTTCGCACCACTTATAAGACAAATAATTCATTTTTCACATATTAATATTTTACACGCGATTTTTGACATACTTTATGAAAAATAATGGTATTACGAATGCGGTGATAAATTGATCAAACAACATCAAAAGATAAAGTAATTATAAGTGAAC